>JAOXJP010225149.1:0-25573 GCA_025762735.1 Platanus orientalis | reverse complement strand
TGGTTCTTTGGTATGTTTCCCCAGCATTCTTAAGACCAAAGGGCATTACCCTGTAATAAAAGGTGCCCAAAGGGGTAGTGAATGTTGTCTTTTCTCTATCTTCGACTGCCATCTTGATTTGGTTATATCCAGAATAACCATCCATGAAGGATATCATTTCATGACCTATTGTACCATCAATCAAGACATCAATATGAGGCAAAGGAAAATTGTTTTTAGGACTGGCTTTATTCAGGTCTTGGTAATCAATACACATGCGAACCTGCATCAAGCTATTTTTGGATTTCTTCTTTAAGTTTAAGCGACCATTCAAGTCGAAGACTCCTAGATTTTTACTTAATGGGGAGCATGGTTGGGTTAGTGGGGAGTTTGTGAACAGTAAGGTCAATGTCAAGACAGGGCATGTCTTCATAGGTCCATGAAAAAATGTCAATAAATTATTGGAGTAAACATACAAGGTCATGACCTAGTTTCAAAGTATTGGGGGTCGCAATTTTTACCATTTTGGGGAAAGTTTCGGACCCTAGATTTATTTCTTGCAAGTGATCTACTAGAGGAAGATTCCTACTTTCTTGACGTTCGAAGGCATCAATGATTTCTTATGGCATCAATTCGTCATCACTGTAATCATACTCTCCCTGAGTAATTTTTTGAGAAAGAAAGAATTTAGTAAAGTGTCAGCACCCAAATTTTGACTTGGATCATGAGATAGCATAAGGACAACATAACAGCATCTAGGCATCATGACTCTTAGCACCCTTAGCTTAGGAAGAACAAACTGGGACTCTAGGAGGTTAGGCATTCTTAGAGAAGTCTTTCCAAATACTCTAGTCGCAATGAACCAATCAAAACACCTTGTTGTAGCCCCAAATGCACCATGTCAAGATAAACCCTAATATCTCACAGAAGCATCAACAAGACTTTGAGGGTCCACATTCGAGAACCCACTCATGTTGTTTTTAATTTTCCCTACCTCCATAAGCCTTTCGTCCGTAAAGCATCACAGGTGGAAAATTATTGTTTTGCCCTTTTACCTTCAAGGGCCCAAAACCCCACTGTCTATCATCCAAATCACTGAATTTCTCTCACCTATATAAGCCTTCTAGCCATGAAGCATCACAGATGGAGAACTCTCATTTTCACGTTTTTTGACCCACGGGTGAAAAATTAATGTTTTACCCTTTTCACTTCCAAGAATTCACCCCTCGACCCTCAAAGGATCCTTAGAACCTCTCTCATTGTCAAAAGGGTGCAATTTCAGGCCCTATGCACCTCTGTTTCCCCTAACTTCAAGAAACTCATCACAGAGTCGACCCTCATCAAGATTGGCAAACAATCAACCTCTCAACTTAGGTTAACCCTGACCTAAAAATGACCCCTGGAAAAGCTCTCAGAGATTCAACCAATCTCTAAATTCTGAAAGATCAATGGCCACACCTTTCCCCTGACCATAGCTTTAAATCTTCAGGTATAAGAAAAGGATTTTGATATCTCAGTGGTCCTATTCCCGTTTCACTCATATGGAGCCAGCGTGTTCCCCGGTTATTCAAATTAGGACCAGTTGGCATCCATCTCTCTGAAATTGCAAAACCTTCAAAAAATTGTCTAAGGGACATGAGCTTTCGTGAAACTCATCATAACGGATTCCCTCATTTACTCCAAACAGGAGTAGCAATTTCGTATCAGAGACTGGATGGTCAACCAACTCCCGGGAGCTCACCCAAACTCAAAAATTCAGTATATCAATGGCCACATCCTCGTAATTCCAATAAATTCTCACTAGATTACAAAATCCCCATGTTCCCAACCATCACATCCTGTTCAAAATAGAACAAGCCGTTTTATCCATATTTGACACACGGAAAGCCTTAAAAGATTCTCCCAAACTCAAAATGAGGCAAGGTCAGGCTCATTTATTCTATCTCTGCCCTAACTTCAAAAAACCATTTCATTAACTTGAACATTGAAGGAATTCCAAAAGTTCGATTCCCCCAACCTTCAAGCATCCACGAGAACCCAATCTCGACGGATAATCCCACTTCGTAAGCCCCCGACGACTACCCAGGAATCCAATGATTAGTCTGTCAGTTTCTGTAGTCCTAATATTTCTCAAACTTCAAAACCTCCAAGCACAACTCAAAGCATAAACCCACATAAAATATAGGAGCAACTCCGCTCAAGAGATCCCCGTATGACTAAACAGGTATTTTTAGCACAGTTTTCAACTCGGGTATCATAATTTAGTGTGGTCAGAGGTTGTGGTTCACCTAAATCAAGGGTCATCTTTCACCAGAAAATTTCTAAGATCAATTTTACCTCATTGCCCTTCCGAAATGTATCCATAAGGTTTTCAAGATGGAAAAACCTCAATTTTACCCCCTTCCTTTTATTGTAATTCAGTTCCAACTAGCTCGTTGAGACCTGATCATTCGAGACTTCAAAAGTCCCATTCCTTAAGGCTAGATTACCCACCCTTGGATGAGTATCCTTTCTAGTGCACCCTTACCCCTCACCTTTAGATCTAGGAGCTGAAATTCACATCCCTAAGGTCCTCCCATTCATGACCCTCCAAATGGCACATTGATGCCCCACCCTTGATTTTTGTAACTAACCTACACTTATCAAATGACATCTAAACCTACTCCTCTTTACCCACCTACCAATACATGTAAACTAACACTCTCTCATCCTCACCCTACATTTGGTTAGCCCAAATCAATCCTAGGCATTCATCTCTTCAAGATACTTGTCTAAGCTCCTTAGCACAAGTGTCACCCATGCACCTTATGTTGAATGTGAGCCCTCCACCTCACTTTGGCTAAACACATCTCCACCCTCCACCTAGCAAACCTTAGGATTGATCTCAACTCTACACCACATTACACTTGGGGCTATAAATAGCCCCAAATTCATGATACCTAGGATTGGCTACAAAAAAACCCTAATTTCTAAGAGGAAAAGCGGAAGAAGAAGAAGGATTAGCAAGCTTACATCAACCCTAGGCAAGGTAAGCCCAAACCCAAGTCTAATTCATCTCCCCCATCTTCAATATATGTCAATTAGTATGTTGTCATGCTGTTAATTTTATGCTATAACTTTGTTTTAACTTGGGTTACATAGTAGAGGCTCAACAACCTCTACTTGCTTCTATTTTTTACCCATTGCCATGCTGAATTTATTGTGATTTTTGTAGAGGGTTGATTCAGCCCAAATTTAACTATGTTATACTATACATATACATGATATACTGTATTTAATTTTGTGAATTTAGGAGTTGTGGAAGGCCTCAAGATGGCCTCCCAAACAGACCCCAAAAACTGGGTCCTTTGAGGCCTAGTCTTGGTGAATATTTGCTGATTTTCTTTTAAATTTTCCATACATGATCTGATACTCAAATATTTATATGATATGCTTGTATATACTGCCTGTTATCATGCTTAATTTCATAATTTTTTCACAACCCTAAGGGCTCCAAAATCGAGAAATCCAACTGTTGGATTTTCTTCAAGTAACTAACGCCCGATTTTTAAGTCAATTAAAAAACGGGCATTGAACAAATGGGCATTAGGAAAAGAATCGAGCGTTGGGATCTGGGACCCACCCCAGGGAGCCCTGATTCTTCTCAAGTCCTGTCCCATGGCAAAAATAACCTCTAGAATTCATTCATGTGCATATGCACCTCTGTGGGCCCTCGTTTCTATCCCAACGCCCAAATATAATTTCGGGCGTAAGGCCTAGGCTTAAAAATATCATTTATTTATTTAATTTTTCTGAGTGTGAGTCCACCCTAGGGTTAGTATAAAGACCCAGGAGAAACCCTACCCCTCTAGGACCCACTTTGGTGGCCCAAAAACCTACGTTGGCTGCTGGTTTAGCACCCAATGACCGAATGTCCCCTGAATTAAAATTTAGGCGTTGAACAAACGGGTGTCAGACCAGAAAATGGGCATTAGGCCTGCAACAGGTGACTATGTAGCCCACTTTGGGAGATCATATCTCCATGTGGCCTATTCCCAGGAACCTTGGAGTTGCATAGTGCGACCCGAGAAAACTTACCCTATCCCAAACCTTGGGCCCCACAGTGTTGGGACCCACCAAACCAACCCAAAAGACTGCATAAAGAAGCTGGGTTGATCAGCTTTTCCAATGCCCGATTATCACCCTAAATTAAAATTCAGGTGTTGAATAAACGGGCGTTGAGGTAAAATACGGGCATTAAGCCTGTAAGGCAGAAAAAATGATTTTCCCCTTTTATTTTCCCTTCCATTAGGGTTAATACCTGACCTTGAGGAACCAACCAGTGAGCCAATTAGAGGGGTCTACCATCCCTCTAAAGACCTAGCCCATGAGGGGTCTCCTGAAATTAGAATAGGACAAAATGAAGGACAATTTCTGGATTGTTCATAAACCAACGCCCAATTGTCACCTTGAATTAAATTCAAGCGTTGGACAAATAGGCGTTAGGAGTAAAAATGGGCGTTAAGCCTGAGAAAAATTCAGCAAGCCTTCAATTTAACTTAACAAAGCATGAACATAAACATGAGATTAAGACTTGTATCAATGGGAGAAGCCGCCCTAAAATGGTGGGTATTTGGGGTGCCTAACACCTTTCCTAAGTGCAACCAAACAACTTACCCTATATCTCAGGAACTTAAACCGGTATTAGGAGTTAAACCCCTAGACGTTCGGGTCTAGACTTCTCTTCTTCCCCTGAAGATGAGAACCGATGTCCAACTCCATCAGTTAACCTCGAGTTGGTGGCGACTCCCAGAAAAGCCTAATCCCTACATAAAAGGGTTAGCAACCTCTCACGCGCCGACATAACGCGTCAAAGAAGTGGGCCCGGAAGCCATGGGTGGGGAGGGGGCATCCGAACCCCCCTCCCGAATGCCAATGTCCACAAAATGGCGACTCGGCTGAGGACATGTTTAATCTCCACATGTTCAAGTCTTAATCTATGTCAAATACATGATTTCTCACATGTCTACTTGCTTTCTCACATGCCTACTTGCTTTGGATTAGACTTAGGTCACTCCATTAGTTAGTTAGAATAACACTATATTTTTAACATTCACTCCAAATTTCCATGCATATGATAGAAAACATGCTTACATAGCTTTAGGGCAGCTTGAATTAGTTTGTAGGACCAAAATTCACATCTAAACAACTTGTGTGCAACACATCTCTAATATTTTATACTTTGCACAAAATGAGTCCTAGGACATGACATTACACCAATACATCACTTGCATTTTACCCTATCTAGGTCATTACCCACCAATGGACCAACATTGGATCATCACATAGGATGAGAACAAAGTCTAAGCAGTTGTTGTTATATCAGTGTAGCCATTCCGAGTTGCCCAAGCCAGTTATCATCCCATGATCCGATCTTTTTCGGGGAGGTGTTTCGACTGGTACACACTATCTTATAGAATTTGAAAGAAACATGCATATCTAGTTATTTTCAGGTTAGGGTTACTTAGGTTACACTCAATAGCATTAAAAGTCTAGCTTTAGGTTTGTTTGCTGTGATTTCAATTGATTACTTGCATGATTGATTAAAATGGAACCAAGAATTCATGTCCAACTTTATAAAATTAGTCCAAATTATTATTTTTAGATAATTAGGTCCGGATTTCACCTTCTTGTTTAAATTTGAATATCTCTCACCCCTTTTGCATAATATATGTAACACGGTAACATAGATTGTGTAGACATCCCACAAGTAAATCCAAACCATGAAAATGCAAAGAAAATGAATAAAATCCATCCTCAAGTGATTAAAATATATATAACCAATATGAGTTACAGCATCCTCCAAGTAAACAAAATAAAAATCTCAAAACATGTATCACCCATCAACCAAAAGAATGTTTAATTACACCCCCTCAATAAACAAAAAGTCAAAAAAATGAGAGAGTTAATCCCTCAGTCAATCATCTAAGCCGTTATCCAGAAACTCCACGGTCCCCTTCTTGCCCATCGTCTTCTTCCTCAAGTAGCCTTTACCCCAGCGAGAGGATGCAGTACCACGAACCCTAGGGACATTAGGTCTCATCCCTAGAGGACTGTCATCAACCCGTAGAGGAGTCACTTCCACTACGCCACTAGGCACCAACTCCATGTGCACCTCGGGTACCTCCATATGCACCTCAGGCTCTCCGCCAGTCCTAGACTCCCCCATGGTCTGCTCCCCATCAATCTCAGGCTCTCCTGTGGGCTGCTCTCTCTTGGGTTGCCCTCCCCCAGTCCACTCTTCCCCTGGTCACTCTACCTCGAGCTCAGTAAAGGGCATCTCGGTGTCCTCAGCAACACCGCCTGTCTCCCCTAGAATGGGGACCTGTCTCTGTAAACATCAAAGTAAAATACATGTCAAAACATGTTTAAAAGAAATGCTCAAAAGAAATTTTAAACAACCTCACATCTTACCTCCTCTGTCGTCGGCCTTCAAGCCGCCCTCATGGAAGCAACTTTAGTAAGGTGGGCTTAGTGTTTTTACCCCACTATAGCAAAGCACCTAGCCAACCTTTGGAGGGCACCAAGATACACCTCCCTGGAAACCTGTGTAAGTACATGATACTTTGTGAAAGAAAATCCCATTAAAATGCTTAAATAATCAAATAAAACAAAACCATACCTGAGCCATCACCTCGGGAGGCACCTAACCCATAGGAATCTCGGCCTCAGGCAAAGGCTCCTCTGTGACTCCGCCCTCCGAGTCAGTCACAGGCATGACCTCTAGAATCAAGCCCATCAAGTCTGGCTCTGCTAGGGGAACCCTCATCTTTCTCCCCCTCCAGGCATGAGGCGCTGGCTCCTCGGTCGGTTGTGCCTCTACTACCTGTTGAAAGTCAAACAAATCAAGTTCAAAACAATAAATAAATAACAACAAGGAACAAGTGTTTTAAAATAATAAAGAACCTACCAGAGGCTTAATGGGTCCTCCCAAGGACCTACGAGTCTGAGTGGCCCACCACTCGTGGTAATCCTGGACCTAATCCAAGAAGTCCGAGGCCTCGACACCCTCCTCCCCTCTGCCAACCTCTCCCTCTCCATCAATCACTAGAGGGGGTGAGTGCGGGATCACTAACTCTTCTGCTCCTTCCCCGACCTAGCTCCAACACCTCTCCCTGAGGTACATGGTGGCTTCACCAAGGGCCACTAATACAACCCTCTGGCGAGACTAATCCCAGGTTGAGGTCTGATATAGGGCATCCTCCACCCCCAAAGCCTAGCAAGTCCATGGGTGCCACTTCACCTGCATAAAGCACATTAGAAGTTAGACGATGATTTACAACAAAAAAAGGAAAGGAAATGAAGCTAAATGAATAAACCTAAGTATAGTGTAGTTACCTGGTCAACGGTCAAGAGGTCCAACTCGAGCCTAAAACCCGAGATGGATCTCTAGGTCCTGTGGTGGGTATGGGCAACCTTCCACCTGACCACATAGGGGAAGGGGATTACCTCCTCCTCTCTCCATAGGGGCTAAGGGAGGGAAATGCTCGTAGCACCACACCTGCAAGAGAAAATAAAAAAATCATATGTCCAAAATTGTATAAAGAAAGCAAGTAAAACAGGATTATACAAATAAAACAAAAAAAAATAAAGAAAAGAAATTGTGTCATACCTCTCATAAGAAGCACAGCCCCACAAAAGAATGTTGGCCCTGCCCGAACGAGATCTTGCTCATGTTCAAGTACATCCACTCGAGGGCGGACCTACCCCAACTCCACATGGCCACAAGGTCTAGCTCCTTTAAGGCGACAACAAATAGAAGTAGACTCGGTCACTCTTCCCGCAAAAGATGGATCGAGTCAGCATGAAGATCAGGAAGGCCCAGGTGGAGAATTCGATCTCCACAAGTGAACTCTGATTTGTGGCCTAGATGTAATCATGCTCGAACCAAGAAGGCTGGACACCCTTGGTGCCCTTGTAGTAAACCACGGGTTGCGGCCCTACGCATTGGGCCACTAACGCTGGGTTAAAATCCTCCGAGCTCGGAGAAGGATTTTCGTTCATAGAGAGCCCCATCATCATGAAGAAGTCTATTGGGGGCATCCCAATCTCCCCCACTAGGAGGTGGAAGGTGTGTGTGATGGGAGACCACCTCTCCGCCAATGCCATCAGGAGAGCCTAGTCAGCCGACACTACTAGCAAACTCAAGAAATGGCCAAAGCCCATGGCCTTCACTCGGGTCTGGACTTTGGAGCACATCCTCCCCACAAGCTCAAGACCCCAGACCAAGAGCCGTGGCGCTACACATTCCCTCTAGCCTACAAGTTAAAATATGTTAGAACAATGTTTAAGAACAAAAAGAATAAAAAACAACTCAAAAAACAATAAAAATATGCAAAATAACAAATCTGTCTCTTAGGCCTAACGCCCGTTTTTTAGTCTAATGCCTGTTTTTTTTCAACGCCCATTTTTTAGACCAACACTCGTTTTTTCAAAGCCCGTTTTTTAAACATAGGAAAAAATGGGCGTTATGCCTGTAATTTAGGGCAGTGACTTTCGGGCGATGAAAAAACCGAAACCACCATGAGAATAGTCGAAAAACTATTCTAAAACACTCTAAATCAACTCTAAAGCAATCTAATTATATTCAAATGAATTAAAACCTAAAAATACAATGCAATTTAAAGAAAATGCAAAAACAAACGAAACCATCAAATCAAAATCAAAGGATTTAAAGCTAAGAAAAAAGTCATAAAAAGTAAAATGAAAATAAAAAATAAATCAAAAACTCACTTCATCCGCCATGAGGTTCTTCCATAAAGCCTTCTCTTGCACCGAGAGAACCGAAAAATGGCGACTTGATCCTCCTTGACTCATTATTGATGATGAAGAAGATGTATTTTTGTCAAAAATGGAAGAAGGATGCTAAAACACTTTGTGGGGACCTCTCCTACAGTTTATAACTAAAAAAGCAAAGCTTGAAACGTGAAAGAGACAAAAGCCCCAACCACGGGTCATTTAAACACGTAATTGCTTTCTACGCCCAATCGTGCTCCTAATGCCCTTTTTTAATTCATCTATAAAATGGGCGTTAGGCTTAAAATCTACAAAATGTTGTTTTCATCTATAAAATGACATTTCTAACCCCATGTTCATGCTTATGCTTGCAGACATGGCTCATAAACCAGTACAAAAATAGATGCACACCCTATTGTTTCTGCAAACTTCACAAATACCCTAATTGCACTTTCTCCTGAAGAACGAGAAATTTGGAAAAGCCAAAGCTGGCTAGGGGCAGCATTGACTTTGGCCCAAATCAACTTGGATTGGCCACTAATAGAGGCAGCTATATCCTTTTGGGACCCAACATCCATGGTTTTCCTCTTTGGAGAACAAGAATTTTCACCCACTATTGAGGAACTCGAATCCTTCCTAAATTGGAAACATTGTCTCGGCATCAGTGCCATAACCTAATTCATAAGCCTAACTACCTCAGAAACTTCCATGCATTAGACATCTCCAAAGCCTCCCTCCCTAAGAAAGCTACTGGAGAATATTTACATTGCCCTTTCGACCTTTTATTGGAAAAAGGTTAGAAAAAATTCAACGACTTTGACAACCCGATCAAGTTTAGAGCATTCACTTTAGTTGCCCTCAGACAGCTTTTACTATCACACAGCCACCATCACATCAATGGCATCTCACTCAACATCTTAGACCAGCATCTACAGAAGAAGATACTCGCACCTATGATCATCTTAGAGACTATCTCTAGTCTCTCATATTGTGCTTAACATCCCAAAGGTCAATTATATGGTTGCTCAACTTTCTTACAAGCTTGGTTACGGGAACATCTGTCCATCCTAGCATCCTTTCCAGCTTATGTGTCATGAGATCTGACCCCAACACAGATCCACATTAGAAGTCAGTCTTTGCCAAATAGAACAACCACATTGGGTTATCAGAATGTGCTAGCTGCCATGCTCCCTGAATAGATTACCTGGCGTCTCAGGTGGCACAAAGCACACTACCCACTTCTTGCTACTAAGGACCGCACATACATGGTTATCACAGGGATCCACTAGAGCACTCCCTATGTACCCAGACACATCCTTCGACAATTTTCACTTAGGAAAGATCTCTTCGACTTCCCCATGATCTTCCAAGATGTATGTAAACTTGATCATCACACATCTAATCATACACGGTTTATAATAGTCACTTTATGAGACAACTCACACACCGGAGTCTTAGGACACCCACAACTAGTATTTGCAAAAACACAGGCTATGACACTGCATATGAGCATTGGCTTTCACATAAGCCTCCATTGTAGCCTGCTACCCCTACACCATCCGCTTCTTTAAACAAGAGGTCATGCACCGAATCAGCATCTTCATCACGCACATGGCCTTCTCATGGTCAGAGAGAGTACGAGCAAGCATTGACAGACTTAGCCGAAAAAGGGCCTTGCATGACCAAACCAAAGCTACTTCAACGACTCCTTCAACCTTCCACCACCAACCATTGGAACCAAAAAACTTGCTACAATCTAAATAATGCACTCTAAAGAGCACACTACGCAGAGTAGAATAACCCCCAAGTGTAGGGTGTAGCAAAGTAGTAAAAAAAGCCTAGTAAGATCGATGTCGATCCATAGGGACTAAAGAACAAACAACCGCAAGGGAAAAAGATAGAAATAGAAAATTAGCAAGAATCAAAAAGAGATTTTGATTGTGTCCTTAAGGTAAAAAAAAAATATTAAACATACTAATTCTAAACAAAAGACAGAAATGAACAAAAGAGCTATGGATTAAATTAGGAGATGAACACTAGGGGTTCGGGTCTACACATGGAAAATCATAAATAAACTTTGATCCGATTATCTCAGTTGGGGGAGAATGATGTGTTCTTCCCAACCGGAGTGTTTGGCAATAAAAATAGGGAATATCTTAAACCTTAAATTATGCAGTTGTTGATTTGTCATAAAAGGGTTCACTTACACGACACGGAGATTCTCCCTAGCATCTAGTGTGACCAGGGTCAACGTTGGATCTTAGAGAATCCCCTGGTGTGTCAACATCCCCTTGAGTGGATGAATCTGGCAACTACATAAATTTTTTAAATCAAAGATTATCATTAAAGAGTATTCATGCAATGACTATTTAAATATATGCAAAATCATGTTATTATGTTGTAGAAACTTTCCCAAGGATCCGACGTAACCAAAGTCGATGACACATCTCAAGAAATATGCAAACATGCAACACTCAAAAAAAATCATTAACACAGTCACATCATGAAATAATCGTGAAAGCAAAAATTGAATTAAAACTTCATTCATAAGAATCCATGTTTGATCCATAGCCCTAGCAAGGGGTTTAGCTACTCATAATCAAAGGAAAATTTAGAAATAAAGTTTCACTAAACATCCTAAAAAGATCTAGATACAAAGTAATGAAAGGAAGGGAGATAGAGAGAAAGCCTAGACTGTTCTTTTTTGATCTATGAACTTGAATACTCCACCTTCTTCTGTGACTTGTGCAATCCGATATTCTACTCCGAGGTACTCTGATTTGCTCCAATGGTTGGTAATGGAAGGTTGAAGGAAAGGTCTATAAACTAGAGAGAGAGGTGTCATTTTCGGCTGTGTGATCCCCCTTTTCTTTTATATCTCACCATTGTAGAAAAACCCTAGAATCAGAGAGAATTCTCGGATGGAAATTCGTCCAGATTTTTAGGCTCACATTATGGGCCCATTTCGACCCCCAAAATGTTAGAATTCAGGGATCTTTGTGAAATCTATATTTGTAACCCTTTTTGTTATCTTTCCAACTTAACTTGAATCACCTCAATCCAATATCAGGGTAGAAAGTTATGGCCAAAATATTGCAACTGACTCAAATTTCTTTGTCTAGATTTCCTTCCGAATTTAGAGTTGTGAGTTTCTTCTCTTAGGTTTGGGTCCCATGTGATTTTCTACTTGATTTTAAATATCCTACAAAATAAGATATGCATTAATACACCAATTTAAGCATAAGAATAAATATTGAGAAATCTCATATATCTGTGTAAAATGCATAAGTAAATGCAAAATAGATGTGATAATGCCTACTCAAACTATGACAATACTACAATTTTAAGCTATTATCAGTAATAGACTTTATGGTGGAACTTACGCCCTTGGGAGAGAGGGAGGCTCATAAAGTCCCCCATCTCTTAGAAGGAGATAGTTAGGTCCTCCCCGTGGGTGGGTCATCTACGAGCTAGGCTAGTGGAGGAGGGCTTATCCTCGTTACCCCCCAATGGAGTCACGTTAGAATATGCTATACAATTTAGCTTCAAAGCAACAAAAAATGAGACAAAGTATGAGGCACTAGTAGCAAGGTTTAAAATTTCCGGAGAACTCAGGGCCAAACATATAATGGTGAGCAATGACTCCTAGTTGGTAGTAGAGCAAGTCTTAGGGGAATATAAGGCCAAAGAGGATTGAATGAAAGAGTACCTGAAACTAGTCAAAAGGTTAGCAATGGAGTTCAAGATATTCATGATCAAGTACATTTCTCAAGGCAAGAATGATAAGACTGATAGGTTGGCTTGGCTAGCATTAGCCCTCGATGACGATGTGACCGTGATGATTGAGCACTTGGTTAAGCCGAGTATATAAAAAAATAAGCCCAAAAGAAATAGGTGTAATTGAGAATGGTACAACCTAGGCGACTCCCATCATTGACTTCTTCATGGAAGGAAAGCTCCTAGAGGACCAAACCAAAGCTTGAAAGCTGAAGCTCCGAGCTAGTCGATACACCTTGATTGGTGGCACACTCTACAAAAGAAGTTTTACCCTACCTTATTTGAGATGGTTGACCCCTCTAAAGTAGAGTATACGATGGAAGAAGTTCACAAAGGAATTTGTGGCAATCATTTAGGCAGCCATTCCTTGGTGTAGGAGCTCGTCTAAGCTAGGTATTATTAGCTGACAATGTGAGTAGTTGTTATGAGATATGTGCAAAAGTGTGACAAGTTCTAAAGGTTTGTTGATATTATTAGACAACCTTTGAAAGAACTCGTGCCCATCTCGGGACCATGACCATTTATATAGTGGGGGATCGACAAAGTGGGACCCCTTCCTTGGGGGAAAGAGCAAGTCAAATTTGTTGTGGTTGTGATAGACTACTTCACCAAATGGGTAGAAGCCAAGCTAGTGGCCAAAATTACCAAGAAAAACATTTTGTGACTTTGTGTAGAAGTTCATCATTTATCGTTTCGACATCTTGAGGGTTTTGATCATGGATAATGGAAGGCAATTCGACAATGCCCAATTTCAAGAGTTTACTCAAACCTCGGCATCAAAACTCATTTTTCCACCCCAAGACATCCTCAAGACAATGGAAAAGTTGAGGTCACCAATAGAATCCTCTTTAAAATAGTAAAGACTCAACTAGAGGCACATAAAGGATCTTGGCCTGAGGAGCTACTAAAGGTCCTTTGGGCCCATAGGACGATGACGAGGACCCCCACCAGAGAAACCCCTTTCTTGTTGGCATTCTGTTGTGAGGCTGTGATCTCGATGGAAATTATACTAATGAACTAGATAGATAGACTTCGAGGAGAAAATCAAGGCCTTAGATTGAGCTTGGATATGATCGAGGAGAAGAGGCTAAAGGTAGCTATTCGAATAGCTGTGTACCAACAAGAATTGCCAAATACTACAACTTGCGAGTAAAGGCAAGGAGATTAAGTATTGGTGATCTAGTCCTTTGAAAGCTGAACTAAGCTAACCAATACCCGATTAAAGGAAATCTCGGCCCCAATTAGGAAGGTCCCTACCATATCATGAGGTTCAATAGATCAAGAACCTTCTACCTTGAAGATTTGGGAGGAAAGATGCTGCTTCGACCATGGAATACCGAGCATCTAAAAAAGTGTTATTAGTAAGTTCCATATAAACAACAACCAAGAATAAAAGCGTTACCTAATTCTTTTAAACTATAATGCGTTATTGAACAACTATGGGCATGGGGTGGCCGAGGGTCATAAGGATTACCCAACCTTGAGATGAGAAATGACTATGGCCATGGGATGGCCAAGGGTCACAAAGATGACTCAACCCAAAAAATAGGGAACAACTATGACCACAGGATGACCGAGGGTCACGAGGATGACTTAACCCCAAAACAAGAAACGACAATAGCCATAGGATGGCCAAGGCTATGAGGATGAATCAACCCTCAAATGGGGAATGACTATGGCCACCGGATAGCAGAGGGTCATGGGGATGACTTAACCCCCAAACGGGGAATGATTATGGACATGGGATGACCAAAGGTCACGGGGATGGCTCAACTCCAAAACAGGGAACGAGTATGGCCACAGGGTAGTGAGGATGACCCAACCCCAAGATAGGGAATGACTATGGCCATGTGATGGCCAAGGGTTATGAAGATAACCCAACCTTGAAACAGGGAACAACTATGACCACAAACTAGTTGAGAAACGTGAAGATTATAATTATCTAAAAAAATGATCTACCTGATGGGCAAAGGCTATCAAGCTTAGCAAAAAACTTTCATTAAATAAAAAATTTACAATGAGCATACATACACTAACCCCTATAAAAGAGAGAGAGAGAGAGAAGGGAGAAGATCCTCAAGAAGTTTTCCCTTCTATACCTCAACTTTGATCGCCTCAGATTCCTTGATCGACGAGCTAGTCATCGTTCCCTAAGAATTGAAGAAGTTCACCTTGGGGTAACAACATGTTGCCTGATAGGAGAAGGTCTCAAAACCACAATAGTAGTAGTTCGAGGCACCCACCACATATTCAATAGAGTTTTTGAAAATTTCCAAGGCAGCTCCGATTGTAACCAACTTCTCTACCTCAAACCTCTTCTCTAAGTCCTCAAGGGACTTCTTTAGAGATGAGGCACTCCCCTTTTCCTTTGCAGCCTTGTCTTTAGTAGCTAAGCCGACAGGGCCACTATACTTTCCTTTGCCTACGCTAGCTTTGCAAGAAGAGAAAACTCCTTTTGGGCCGCTTTGGCTAGTTGGGCTTCAAAACCCGAGTTGGCAACCTTGAGTTCAGCTTGTCTTTTCTTCAGCTCATCGATGCAACTCTCCGCATTGATGTGTCTTTGGGAATCGATGAAGATAAGAGAAAGAATCTGAAAGGGAAGGACAAAGAGGAGATAAGAAATAAAGACCACCAACAAAAAAAAATAAGAGAGAGAAACCAAAAACCTTACCTCGCCGATGTCACAAATGAGCTTTTTGTTGATAAAGCTTGCTGAAAATCCTTTCAACCTCTCATAGTCACCTCAAGAACGACCTTAGAGAGATGATCAAAAGCCATGCCCATATTGTCAATGATTGTCTTGGGGGAAGGATCCTTCCCCTTCTCAGCGTGGAGAGTAGAAGCCTTAGCATGCTGTTGAGAAGCTAGGGCAACCGTCTTCGGCTCCTCAGGGTCAAGGACGGTTGTGGACAAGGTCAGAGGAGCAGGAGCAATGACTTTGGGAGGGATAACGACCTTTAGGACTACTTTGGCCGGGGCCGATCAAGTAGAAGATCATTCACCAACTTTCGACTTGACCGGTCGAAGGTGGAGGACTTTTTGGCACTTGGCCGAGGGAATAATAGGGGCCTTGGGAGCGGCACCTTCCTTGGTGCCCTTGCTTGCAAACTGGGCACTCTTCGCCCTTCTCAGAAGCTCTTTTATATGAGGTATTCATCCTTGAAAGAATAGGTAGCCACCAAAATAAGATATCGCAAATAAAAAATAAAAGCAAAAAAAAGGAAAAAAAGAGTTTGAGAGAATAAAGAAGAGGAAAAGGAAGAGAAATGGGATGGGGAGCAAGGTATACCCTCAGAATCCCCTAAATTGTCACTTTCCAGCATGACGACCATCCTTAGGCGAAAAAGGAAGGAGGGTAAAGCTTTAGAAGTCACCAAATCTGAATAGTTGTGGATGAGGTGCCTAATAGCCCGAAGCACTCAAGAAAGTAAATGGCGATATAAACATGGCTCGGCCATAACTAAAAAGAAAAAGAGGATGAGAATCAAAATGTGCTTAGGAACTTTGCAAAAAATAAAAAATAAAAAGGGAGAGAAAACTCGCTTGAGGGGAGGGATTTAGAGCTCCCCAAGCCTTATTGAAACGGGCCCACCATTCGGTTTTATTGTCCCACATGCAGGATTCCCAATTGTCACCCAAAACAAAAAGAAATTTTTTCTTCCACCCCTTGTGAAAAGTTGGAAGACCAGTAATCTGATTATGATTGTTATCACAGGAGATAAAATACCACTAACCATGCTCTTTCTCGAGTAATTGGTAATATAATAGGAATTCCCAAACCGTTAGGTGGTCCTGACCCCTACTACACACGACCCAAAGGACCATGGACCTGAACACAATCCTCTAGGAGTTGGGCATCAATTGAGCCAAGGCCAACCCAGCGTCATCGAGTAGCTCCCTAACAAAATGGGGGATGGGAAATTTAAGGCCACTAGAAAAGGCCTACTTAAAAATGAAAACCTGGCACCACCATAGGCACAAGCATGTTCATTCACCCAAGGGGCTTAAAGGGTTACTCCCTCAGGAATCTCATATGAAGCCTTAAATGCGAGAAAATGGTCTTCAATGATGGAGGAGGAGAAACATTGAGAGATGTAAGGTTTAGGTGGCCGAGAAGAATGGGAAGAATGGGTTTGACCAAGGTCGTTAGGGCATACTTGATCTAAACTGACTGTTTCTTCTAAGTTCGAAAACCCTGATTGGGTAGCAACAATATCCATGCAACTAAGATCTAAATTGACCTTAGCCAAGGGGCCAATATATGAAAGGATCTTAGAAAAGACTAAGTTAAGAAAAGAAAAGTCAAAGGACATGAGACTTAGATGGAGGACGCTACCAAACCCAATGGAAATGACAAAAATGGACTATGTGAAAACATAGAGGGGCACTAGTACAGTCCAATGTTGCTGAAGAGGAAGATTTTGGCAAACAAACCAAAATCCCATGAAGAAAAGACCTGAAAAGCAAAGAACTGAAGTAAAAAAAAGGAAAATAAAAAATGTACCCGGAAGAAACTTGGCAAGAATATAGGAGACAACAACTATACAAACAAGGCACCAAGTGACTACAAGAGCAAAGACCGCCTTGAAATGACCAAAGTAGATGACCAAAGAAGAATGGAGAAGACAAACGAAGAAGAGGGTATTTTCAAATGAAAAAAAGAAAAGTCCCACTTGGGGGAAGGTTATTTATTCGAAAATAGGATAAATTTTTGTCATCCGATCAAAGTGGTTCGATCTACACTCTCCACTTGGGTCTCACATGTGCGAACATGATGTTTAAGGCAACGTTACACCATGATGGCCGACTAATAGTGCCATAAATGTGATGTTTATGTTATCGAGGCAACCTTCACACTTCTCGAGGTAGTAACGACCAAAGTGAAAATTTGCCGGAAGACAGCCGATTGAAATTTCCTTTGCCCAACAGGTGGTCTTGAGAATTGGTGGCAATTGATGGATACAGGATCCTAGAATTAACTAAGGCCAAAGTTGCACCCACAGGAAGAGGGTACTACTTGGCATGGCTGAGGCTGAGGGAGTACCGCTTGGGAAAACAAAACCTATCTCAGGACAATTGGTAGTCAGGCTTGAGACAGCGGCTCGTGGTTGACCTGAGTCAACCAAGACCTTTGGCATTAGACCATCTCAGGGTAATTGCCCTCGGTCCTAAGGAGGCTAATGATTCATAATCGCTAGAAATCCATCCTAAGAATCTTAAACGAATAGCTAGTAGACACCTATTCATGAAAAGTCAAAACTGCTAAATATGTCCCAAAAAGTTGGCTATGATTGCCACAAATCAGTAACTAATCCTTCCATAGATCTTCCCCCAGATCCCAAATCATGCAAAGATAAAGGGAGGCCCTTTGCTACTGATCAAGGGTATGAATAATTTCTTGTGATAAGCTTTAACTCTTTTTCTGATAAGACACTAATTTACTCATCCGAGGGTCTTTGGTTGGCACCACACCGGTGCCCTACCCAAGCATTCTTCTCTTGCAAGCGTCTCAAAGGTTAACTCACTACGTGCTCATTAATCACACTCAGCCACATCAGGTCCAGGCGTCATCAATGGGTATAGCCATCTCGTTAACCAAACTTATGGATCAAAGTTCTTTTGTTCTAGATTAATTGCATTTTCTTGCAACTATAGCATATACTTACTCAATATATACCTAACTACATGTCAGTCAACTAAAAGTGGTCTCCAATATAGACCATGATCACTTAATTTCTTTCAATAAAACATATCATAACTAAGGCTGTCAATTGGACCGGGTTGATCTGAAGCTTGACTTTTTTGTCCAAATTTTGGGTGGACTGGGCAAGTGTAAGTTCGGGGTTAGTTGAGTTTGCGCCAAGATTTCAAGCTCGAATTAATATTTGGGTTGAGTTCGGGCAATCCTTAGCTAAACCCAAAATAGTCGTCTCAACCCGAACTATTAGGTATAAATTATGTATTGTCAATCCATTCTTAAACTTATGTAAGTACATGTACGTTTCGATCATGCATTTGGTCTTATAAGAGGTGTAAGTGTAATATTTGTAAGTTATGTAAGTCCAACTAAAGCAGCAAAAAGCCCGTAAGACCACCAACTTTAAGAAACAAGATTCATTGAAGAACTCAAGAAGTCTCAAGTTCTAGTACAAAGTCACCTTAAGAAGCCAATCCTATACTCAAAGGTAAAATTGGTAAATGTTGGTAAGTGGTAAATGGGTATTAGGTATGGACCTTACCTTAAGTGGACCATAAGTTGACTTAGAATGACCACCGAAAACTTGTGAATGTACCTCAAAGATTGAACCAAGGGTGAACCAAATTAAGTAAAGTAAATAAATAAATAAAAATGCTAAAAAGATTTTAAAAAATGGCCTTAAACTTAAATTGGCCATAACTTTTGATTCTGATGTCTGCTTGGGGTCGTAAGCACTCAAAATGATCGACTCAACTAGCTTTGTTTAAAAATGACATGGCAAAAAGTCCAGCCAATTTCATGCACCTGGTTGCATGAGTTAAATTAGCTTTAGCCTTTGAGCTAATTTAACTCATGCAACCAGGTGCATGAAATTTAACTCATGCAACCAGGTGCATGAAATTGGCTGGACTTTTTGAGAGCTTCCCAAATTATTAATTAGTTAAACTTATAAGAAGCTTTGGAGAGCTAACCATATAGTTATACATTCTTTCCAAAAAACAAAAAGGTAGGTTCTATAGTTAAAATAGCCGACAAGGAAGCAGCTCAACACAAGAAAACTATTCTTTCACCTCATTTGAAGCTTGTAGCCTTCGTTGGAGTCACCGAAGGCAAACTCTAGCAACACTTGCCAAAGCCAAGTGCAGAACCTTATCCATCAAGTCCACTAAACGAAACTCGCCCATTGGAGCCATTAAGAGTGTACTTACAAGGGAGTGGATTCTCATAAACTTGTAAGTAAATTATCAAGTTTTGTTAACTATACCTATAATAGTTTAGGACAACTATTAATAAAGAATTAAATAGGTTTAAGGGTGAGCCAGTTTGAGAGTGGATGTAGGCCTCAAGTGCCGAACCACTATAAATCTCTTGTGCACTTGTGGTCCCGTGTTTGCATTACTAGCATTGTATGATTGCACATACTTATTGATTAATTATTTTGTAAAGTAACTCTAATTAATCAAAGTGAAACATTAAGTTAGAATTTGGTTTAGGGATCTATCAGCCCTGCTCCCGCCCTGCTATAATTAACACTATAATGTATGACGAAGCCTTGTGGTCTATGATAGGTTTATAGTGCAAATTGAGTAAATTAAATACTTAAGAACTTAAAGTGGAATTGAATTTAGACTAGATATTTAAATAAGTTAAAAAGGAAGTGGCCTCATCCTATTCACCCCCCTCTAAGATTATTTGGACATCGGTTTTCGGAATTTCACGAACTACATCATACTTTTGAAGTTTTCATATGAAATAATATAATATTTGGAATTAAAAGAGTTGTTCTATTTGGGTATGCCTTTGCCGATGTTGTTCATAGACGAGACCTTATTTTTCTATGAGCTCCTCGATTGAATTAGATCCTTTTCTACTATCCTCTTCTTCTTCCTAGTTTCAAATTTGATCCTTGTTTGATGATCTATTATTCACACTTTGAGTTCACAGGTGAAGATTCGTCGAGTATGGTGAAATTTGTCTTAGATATCACTATCCTTTCCAAAGGGAAATCCCAGGCCATCATCTTTATCATCATAAGTGTTTTCTCAAGTGAGTATTTTTATCATTTAAAAAATGTTTTTATATATTTTTTTGCATTTACTCAAGGTACATGGCGGTATGGGATTGATCCCACTCATGAGGAGAATTGGACTTAAAGAAGACAAAATTAAAGTGTAAGGTGTGGATTTCTTAATTAGTAGGATTGAATTGATTTCATAGGAGGTGGTTTAACCAACAGATTGAAATCACTTACATGTCACCCTAATTTTGAATGATGTGTCTAGATTATGATTTTTTATTTGGGTTTCATTTTTATTTTTGTTATTTCTGTTTACTTTTAATCAGGGTTTAATTATTATTTGTTATCGTTTTTTTTTAATGTTGTTATTGTTGTTCTTAGTTATCTTTCCCATTGACAATTAGAGAGAGTAAACTGAGAAACTCATTCATAAGCCAATGGAGAAGAGACGAAGGAGCCCCTCTTTGAAATTTTCAATTGTGAATCAACGTATATTTGCTTTTTAAGCAAAATTAGAGTTCAGTTAAATGAATCTCCAAATTTTCTAAGATCTTGTTGGTCACAACTGTGTGAGAAGAGAAAAGTCCATGTTTTATAGAGAGAGAAAGTGTGTTTTAAAATTTCAGTAAGGAATCTGAAATTTGAAATATGATCCTAGAGGAGGGATGAATAGGATTATACTTTTTTAATTTCTTTCTAACTGTTCACCCTACCAATTTTTTATAGTCCACAATATAATTGTCCCAAGATTATTCTCTAGACAACATAATCCCTGAAAACATAACATAGAGATTTAAAATCTTCCTAAGGCACCAAAAATGGAAATAAGATAGTAGTAGCAAAAATAAAAACTAACATTGATCTTTGAAATAACATCCTCAAAACCCTAAAAGAAGAAGGAAACAACATGGTTTGATGTGTGAGCGGTAAAACAACACACTTGAAGTTTAATATCTCCATTGTATGGAGAACGGATATGAAAAGAAAAGAGAAGAAAAAATAATAATAATAAAGGGCTTGAGTAGAGAGAGAGTAAAGAGAGGAGAAGGGAGGAAACCACAAGGTTAGCCAAAGCAGACTGAGATTAGCCAGCTTCAAGGGTTGAGAAGAGAAATAAAAGACTTAAGAAATAGAAATAGCTAACTTAAAGAGGGGATTAGGGTTTGGGGAGGAAGAGAAGAGAGAAGTGGTTTCGTCGAAGAAGAAGAGGATGAACATAAGAGTCTTGATATGAGAGAGAGAGAGAGAGAGAGAGAGAGAGAGAGAGAGAGAGAGAGAGAGAGATTGTCAATGGACAAAGATGATAAAAGAAAATTAATTAAAATATAGGAAAAATGATAGAGCGACGTATGATGTAAAAAGAAAGGATAGCAAGCTACAATAAATTCCTCTTATTTTAAGATATAATATAGATGTTGTATCCCTTAACTACAAGTGTTTTATCAAATTTTTCATTTTATTGTTTAGGCACTTGTTTCAATTCATAGATTGATTTTACGTGTATACACACTTTATATTCTTACCCTCGAACCACAAATCCTTTTGGCTATGACATATAGATTTCATCTTCTAAATCACCATTTAGAATTGCTCTTTTTAAATCTAATTAGTGCACAACCAATTTATAGATTAAATTCAATTACTGTCAACACTCTTATGGTTGTTTTCCTAGTAATAGGAGCATAGATGTTGAAATTGTATACACCCTTCTTATGTCTATTGTGTAAAGCCACTAATGTTGGCTTAAATTTATTCACTAAGCCATTAGATTTTAATTTATTCTTAAAAACCCACTTACTTCCTTTAACCTTGGTGGTTGGAGGAAGATCCACTTGCTCCTAAGTACAATTTGCTAGTATAGACTCTAATGATCACTATTGATTGTTTTTGTACAAAAAGCAACATTTGGTGAAGTTAGAGCTTTTCTATATGTTATTGATAGCAAATATACTCATATTGTATGTTTTCATTCTCCATCAAATAAGTAATAAAATCATCACCTAAATCTATGACTTTTCTCATCCTTTTAATTATTCTAAGGTCTATGTCACTATCTTCCTTTATTTCTTTTTTAGTTTCTTTTTTTTTTTTTTTTTAGTATAATTGTTAGGATTCTTATTCTTCATTGGAAAAGCATTTAAAAGAATTCTACATGTTATTTTCAATTTTAAGTACCAAAAACCTATAAGTTGCACTATTATGTGCATTACCATTGAAGATACTATTATTGGTTTCTCTAGTCTTAGTTTCTTCTTTTTAGGATCTAGCATATCTAGATTAGTTAGAAGCCCCGCACTCTTAATTTTTTGGGTTAGGCTAGTAGCCTTTCCATAACTCATAAGAGTTCTTGTTTGTCTTCTTTTAGGATATCATGGTACAAGATGGGAGAATCGCTTCCCCCATATGTTTAGTGGTAGACCTGAACTAATTAACATATCATTCATCATTTCTTTTAAAGCTTCGTTCTTATGCTCTGCTCCCCTAGAGATTGGGTGTTGGACATCAGGACCATCAATGGCATGCACAATGAATTGGTTCAGTTTGGCATGCACACGCACATGATGCAAACAAAGAACCCAAGCAACCTACTTCTCTTGGAACCCTTTCCCCTTAAGGAGGTGAAGAAAGTTCTTTCCAAGTAATATGGGACTAAAGATCTCAAGAAAAATTGCAAGTTTGGGTCTTTGGTTTAGGAGGAAACCATAAAAATTTGAATGAAAGTGTCAAAACTTTGAATTTTCCCTCCATAGCCTTTATTAAATCAAATGAGCTTCATTATAACCAATGGGCTTGCTCAGCCGACATGGGCTTAGTTAAAGATTCCATTTTGAATCTTCAACTATAAATACATCTGGTACGTGGATTTGGAGTAGCTACTATTGCTACTGCTTAAAGCTGGTTTACATAGACTTATTAGGATGTTGGACATTGTTTTGAGCTAATTCTTACATCATTATGTTCCTATGTGCTCATAAGCAATCACTGTGCACGCCATTAATGCCGACCCTCGAGTCGACTGCCTGCATGATGCAGACTTCCCATGGCATGTGGAGGGTGAGAGACACACAAGATGTTGCTGTCGCCATGATTCAATGAGATCAACTTGATTAGCTGAAAGTGCTGCCTGATCTTGAAGCTTATATTAGGATAAAGTTTAGACATAAGGGATAATCAGTGATGGCTTATTGTGTAAGTGTATTGACACACATAAGAGCATAGAATGTGTGGATCATGCTCATTATTGACTACCTTTGTAGCCTTAGCTATCCCTATATATATATATATATATTAGGTGGCGAGGATTTTCTATGCCGATGCAAACCTCCACTGAGGTCACGGGGTGGCCACATCAGCATCAGAAGTGATTTCCACACGCCCCCAAAAAGTGCAAATCACTTTTGGAGCTGATGTTTCTGCCTGTTTGACCCTCAGCAGAGGTTAGAAGAGGATAGTGTTGGTGTATAAAATCCAAGCCGTAGATTAGGTAATGCTTCACATTATTAATCTGATTGGGTAGAATATTTAGTACACTAATTTTACTTATCAGCACATTATAGACCCGTTTGATGTTACTTTGGAAGATGATTTATGAACTAAAACTCACTTGGTTGAGTGCATTCGAAGTCTGATTCGGTCATGCTAGTCTAGAAACATGACTAGGAAGGCCTTTTTTTTTGTTGGTTAATTAATGGAAACTTTCATTAGATTAGGACTAAGAAGGGTGGGTGCAAGACACTTACATCAATATTAATCAAATCTCTGTAAGGATGAGGATGGGCTACCGGCCCATCAGAGATCTAAGTCATAGAATGGCTAAATTATGAGCTCTATGGTTGGCCTCCCATTATATAATGAAATATTACTATCACTAGAACGTTCTCAGTTCAGAAGAATGGGCTTGGTCGCCCAATGACAATCCAAACAGTCATCTTTCAAAGTATTAATTACAAGGAGAGAATCACCTTCTAGAATAATCTTCTTTGCTTTTATATAGAGAGAGCTAGCTTCTTTTACATCAGGTCCACTTGAGATTCCACTACCATAGAGCTCATCCCTAAAGGCTTGGGTGTAGGTTTGCTTAGGACCTAGCACTTTTGGGTCAAAACATCTAAACTCTGAGGAATTTCACCTTAATTATGGGAGCATTATGCGTGGCCTGAATCCCAAACTCATGATTTTGGGATTTCAAGTAGTTTGACCTCTCTCTCTCTCTCTCTCTCTCTCTCTCTCTCTCTCTCCCCATGAAACCCTAGTTTTTCTTAACTAATATTTTTATATTAAGCCATGAGGCATAATCTTTTGTGGAGACTTATGAGCCCAACTAATTTTGGTTAGTAAGATTTCTTGAAGACCAAAGAGATTTTGCAGTCTTTGAGCTGGGATCCTCTATGCATGTTTTCATGTGCACTGCACTGCATTCACAACTGTAAAAGGCATCTCGAGGGTGCTCTAGTAAATACTAGAGCCACCCATGTCAAGCTTGCTCTTGGCCATGAATTGGATGCACAAGAAAGTGCATAAGTAAACCAGCAAAGAGGCTCTGTACTGCTTTTCGTTTTTTATTCTCCCTTATGTGTAACTACTATTTGTGAGGTTTTCTTGTAAGAGATTAAACTACATTAACTTAGGGCCTTGTAAATCCATAAGTTTTTATTTTTATTTTTATTTTTTAGAAAAAAGAACAAAGAAAAATATAAACTAAATCCATAAGTAGGATTATAAACTAATATTATGTGTATCTCATACAATGGAAGGGTTGGGAGAGTATTATTTGTAGAAAAGTATTTCTCTTGGGGTAGGAAGAGAATGAGTCTTGTTGAAGGGCTGTTGGTGATTAGATTCTCGTTGTAATCTTCTTGTTTATTGGTAATTTTTCCTAATAATCTTCACCCAAAGGAGGAGAATGACTTTCGTTATAGGGTGTTCGTGACTAGATGGTCATTATAATCTTCTTGTTTAGTAGAAGTTTTTCCCTATCATCTTTCCCCATCGACGTAGCCTTTTACTATAATGTTTGTGCTTGCTGCTCAATCTTTTTTTTTTTTTTTTTTTCCTTCTAATTTTTGTGTTGTCATTAATCCTAGAATCACAATTTTTTGCATAATGAGGATTGATGGGATGGAAGTGTTGATTGTGGATTCCTTAATAGCCTGTTTGGCAGCCACCTGTAATGTAATAATTTTATTTGAGTTTTTCAAGACATTTGTAGCCACAAGGGGATGGTTTATAATGAACTCATTCAGATTTGCTGCCATTTGTGCTTGATAACATAAATCATTTCATTTTACAGAAAAACCTAAGATGACTTCATTTATAATTGTAGTTAA
>JAOXJP010225138.1:0-11630 GCA_025762735.1 Platanus orientalis | reverse complement strand
ACAATATGGTAGGGGTACTTCTCACCCATTGAGTCATTCCAGTGCCGATTCTGTTCTTTAATAGAGCTAGTAGCTTCTTCTCCTTTAGTGGATAGTTTCATCTTTTTTACAGATCAAATTGAAGCTTTACGCCGCTTTATGGCCAGTCTGGAGCCCTTCTCTTTTGCTCCTACTTCATCCTTTTCACAGCCAGATACTTTAGCATTTGCCTTTAGTGTATCTGTCACCACTCCATTTCACTCATGGATCATTGATTTAAGAGCTTCTAATCATATGACAAGTATCTCTTTGTTTTCTCTACTTATTTTGTTTGTTTAGGAGAGGATAATGTCAAAATCGCATATGAATCTTATTCTTTCATAGCCGGTAAGGGGTCCATTATAGTCACTCCTACCATACCATTCTCCTCTGTTTTTTATGTTTCAAATTTTATCCCAAATCTTTTTATTTGTTAGCCATCTAAACAAAACATTAAACTGTTGTGTGACTTTCTTTCCTACCGATTGTGTGTTCTAGGACTTGAAGATGAGGATGACGATTGGTAGAGGACATGAGGATGGACTATATGTTTTTGATGACACACTTCATATTGCTTCTTTTGTTCAATAGTTTTTAGCTCCCCAAATAAAGTACAACCCACCTTACACATTTTCTTTGCTTCAATGGCATCAACATTTGGGCCATCCATCTTTTATTTTACTTGAACATTTGTTTCCGCATTTATGTCATAAGTCTAGTATTTTACAATGCAATTTTTGTGAGTATGCAAAACACTGTTGTAGTTCTTATCTAATAAACATGAATAAAAACAATTCTTCATTTGAAATTGTGCATTCTAATGTGTGGGGACCAACCCCTATTTCACTTTTTGGTTTTAATTCTTTGTGACTTTTGTGGATGACTTTTCTTGTTCTACATGAGTGTATTTGTTGAAGTCTAAGAGTGATGTATTCTCTATGTTTGTTTCATTTCATAAAATGGTTGAAACTCATTTTGATAAGAAAATTAAAGTTCTGCGTACTGATAATGGTGGTGAATACTTATCTTCATCTTTTGTTTCTTACTTAGATAATTGCGGTATTGTTCATCAAACCACTTACCCTGATACTTCAAAACAAATTGGGGTTCCCAAGCGCAAAAATAGGTATCTTTTGGAAATGACTCATACCCTCATGTTTGAAATTCATGTCCCCAAAACTGTCCAAACAACAGCGCCTATTTGATGAGCCATCTTCCCACTCGTGTCTTGGGGTACAAAATTCCTGTAGAGGTTCTTTTTCCTGACACCACTCCATTTCCTATACCACTTAAAGTGTTTGCTTGTATCTGTTTTGTACATGTTAAAGATGATGATGAAACTGGTAATAATGATAGTTATGATAGTAGCAGTAATAACCACCATTTTAATGACATAACTATAAAAATTATCTTATCTGCAAGATTGCTGACTCCTGTAGTGCTGGCCATTACATTACAGTTTTATATTTGTAAAATGAACCACTGCTTGGAGATCTTATCAACTTCTCTTGCCATTGTACCTAGAACTCAAGATCTTATCAAATTTGATGAGGGATTTATAATTTGATGTTAGAGCAGATCTGTAACACTATGCTGATAAACTGATTGATTTATTTATGATTTAGGCTAGAAATAAGAAGATTAGGGAATTGTGTGAGAGAGTTATGTTCTCTCTCTGCAACAAAGTATTTGTATTAATTAATATGATATATTGTATA
Organism: Platanus orientalis; assembly: GCA_025762735.1. Classification (NCBI taxonomy): domain Eukaryota; kingdom Viridiplantae; phylum Streptophyta; class Magnoliopsida; order Proteales; family Platanaceae; genus Platanus; species Platanus orientalis. The sequence continues at coordinate 9,894 of JAOXJP010225138.1, read as the reverse complement.
TTAAAATATATGCGATATATGTACAAATACATAAAGTCCAATATACCCTCAAGCTATACCATAAAATACTCATTCTTCTACATTCTTCCTCAAGCATGGGAGTAGATGTCAATCATTCCTAGTTTGCCAATGCGAACAATCCTACTAAAGCTTAGCCCACTTAAATTTTTGTAAAAATATTTACAAGTTGATCTCCTTTATTGAAAAAAGGAGTGCAAATATGCCCACACTATAGTTGCTCCTTTATGAAATGACAGTCCACCTCAATATGTTTTGTTCGGTCATGTTGGATCAAGTAATGAACTATGCTTATCGTTGCCTTATTGTACAACACAATTACATGGGATGTACTAGTGGAAATCATAGCTCTGTTGAAAGCATTTTTCTGCCATAAAAGTTTGCATACACTATGCGCCATTGATTTAAATTTAGCTTTTGTACTAGACTGAGCAACCATTGCTTGTTTCTTACTCCTTTAGGTGACCAAATTTTCTCTCACAAAAGTACAATATATTGAAGTGGAGTGTCTATCATTAACTGATCTAGCCCTATCAACATCGGTATATGCCTCAACTCGGAGATGTCCATGGAAAGTATACAAGATACCTTTCTATGGGCACCCCTTTAAATACCTAAGAGTTAGATACGTAGCCTCCATATAAGCAACTATAGGAGCAGACATGAATTAACTAATAACACTAACAACATAGGCAGTGTCAGGTCTACGTTGATATTTGTCTACATCTATAAGTTTGCCATATTGGTCATCTTTAAGTTTGTGATTTGGATCTATAGGTGTAGTGGTTAGTTTGCATCCCGACATTCCTGTCTCTTTCAAGAGATTAGGAACATACTTTCTCTGGGAGAGAAAAATCCCTTTCTGAGATCTTGCTATAGTACCCAAAAAATACTTGAGCTAACCTAGATCTTTGATTTTGAACTTCATTGCTAACTATGTCTCTAGGACCTTTATTGCTTTTGTTTCATTGCCCATAACCACAATGTCGTCAACATAAACTATCAAAACTATTACCTTGTTATTTTCATGCTTTACAAATAAAATATGATCACTTTGGCATTGAGTATAACCACTTTTGACCATAGCAAGTTTGAACCACTTGAACCAGGCTCTTGGTGATTGCTTTAAACCATACAAGGCCTTTTTGAGTTTACATACCTTCCCTTTAGCTCATGTATATTGAAAGCCAGGTGGAGGCTTCATGAGGACTTCCTCTTCAAGATCATTGTGCAAGAAAGCATTCTTCACATCAAATTGATACAATGGCCACTTTTGGGAAACAACCAATGAGATTAGTACCTTGACTGAGTTCATCTTGGCGACATGTGCAAATGTTTCTTGGTAGTCTATCCCATATGTCTGCGTATACCCCTTAACAACCAGTCTTGTCTTATATCTTTCCACAATACCATTATCTTGATACTTGATAGTATACTTATACCTAACAGGTTCCTTGCTGTGATTATTTTCAAGAGCTCATATTTCCTTCTCCATTGCCGCTTTCTATTGAGGTAAATCTCCTTGCTACAATCGTGAGATGGTTTGTTTTAGTTCATAAACCTTGGCTGTATTCCCTACTTCAGAAAAGGTTTGGGACACATAATCCCAAATTTGATTTGCTATCGTAAGAAAGAGATACTGACTGTTGATTTCAGGCTTCGTGAAATGAAGAAGCCAGGACATCACAATGGCATTGTTAATCTTCCATTTGCGATACTTTGGATTCGTGGTACTAGGAATAGTCATATCCTTAAGAATGTAATCCTTCTTATTTTTTTTTTTTTTTATAAAATTTTATAAATAATGAATTTTATAAAGCTAAAAAGAAAGAGAGAAGAATATATAAGAAAGGCAATGGAAAAGCCATCATGCAAAACAAGAAAACACAAACAACACCATTAGTAGACATGAATGAAATCCCCAGAGAAAGAATCTTGATTACTTGCACACCACTTTGCGAGCTTGTTAGCCAACTCATTTTGAGCTTTAGGAACATGAAACAGATCCACTTGTAGAATCTTCATGAGGTCCCTCGCCTCGCAAATCATATGATGCAGCCGCCAAGACCCCTTAGAACTCCCTTTCCCCTAACTAATCACGGACCAAACTATATTCTGATTCTTAATGATGCGAAGGGCTTTAAGAAAACCTTTCATCTCTGTATGCAAGGCATCGACAATACCAATGTAACTCCCTTAGCAAAAATAATAGAACCCTGAGAATTTCTCAACATGCACCCATAAGCTGCTAGGCCTGTGTTCCCAAAAGAAGCACCGTCAAAATTAATTTTCAATTTTCCACACAAAGGAGGCACCCAAGCCATGATAGATACGGTTAAGGGAACTACCTGAAATAGGAGCAGTGTAAGATTTCCAATCCCTTAAGAAGTCATTTAAGGAGAGATGAGAGAATTCATTTTTCACAATCAACCATGAGCACACCTCACATAAAATAACATCAATCACTTCCCAAACCTCCATTTTCTTATCTTAAAAAATTCTCTATTTCTCTTAATCCAAATGCCCCACACTACCCCATGCAATAGAGCTTTGAAGAACATTTTACCATGAAAACCTCTCGCTCCACCACCCCAATGATGGAAAAACTCACAAATGGAGTTAGGCATCACAACGCAAAGGGAAAGACCATTAAAGAAATAGCTCCACACCCTCGACATGAAGGGGTAGTGAATAAAAATATGGTTGTCATTTTTTTCATCGTTTCTGCAGAGACAACAAATAAAGGGAGATAAAGACATATAAGGACGCCTTCTTTGAAGCATATCCATCTTGTTTTGCCTCCTTAGGAATGCAATCTAGTTAAAAGCCTTTATTCTAGGAGGAGCTACAAAATTCCAGACTTTATCAAAGGGGAACACAAGGGAGGGCTCAGAAGGGGCTTCTGACAGAACCAAAAAGAAAGATTTAGAAGATAATAAGCCATTTGAAGTGGGACTCCAAATACAAGAATTTCTAACCTCACTGGAGATATACACCAATTGCAAGTCATTTGTAAGGTTACCCACCAAAGTCACTTCCCACTCAAAAAGGTTTCTAGAGAACATAAGATTCCAAGACTACCTGAATTCATTAAAGGAGAGAATATCGGATATTAGAGCATTTTTGTTCGATGCAATACAAAGCAAGTGGGGATAAGACGAACTTATGGTGGAATCACCCCACCATATATCCATCCAAAATCTGATTTTTTTTCCACCACCTAGGGCCAATCTAGTATGAGGATAAAAGAAGGGGTTAACCTGAATGATATGCTTCTAGACTAGGGAATACGAAGCGAGAAGACACTGAGAACAATCCTAACCATTCTCGTCCATACCGTATCTGCTAATGATGATGGATTGCCATAAACTTCTTGTCTCATATGTAAATCTCCAAAGCCATTTCCCACACCCAAACCACTTAACTTAGATTTCACAACCTCCCATTTAACAAAATGATCTTTTTTACTTTCCCCCCTTTCCAAAGAAAATCCTTTTGAAGCCTCTTAATTTTCTTAACCACCTTGCATGACATTTTGAACAGAGACATGTAATAAACTGGAATATTGGCCAACACAACCTTTATTAAAGTAATGCGATCCCCAAGCGAGATATATGACCTCTTCCAACTAGCAAGCTTCTTGGAAACATTCTCCACCATAGGGTCCAAAAAAGAAACAGACTTTTGACTCCCACCAAGAGGCATTCCCAAATATTTAAGAGGCTAATTCCCTACTTTACAACCCATCACTGAAGCTAACTCCTCTAAGATGCCCTAATTAACATGAATACCAACCATACAAGATTTTTCCATGTTCACCTTGAACTCATAAATCATGTCGAAAATATTAAGACACCTCTTCATAGTTTTAATATTTTCCTTCTCAGCAGTTAGGAATAGGATTGTGTCATCCGTGAACGGCAAGTGAGAAACCTGCAAATTATCATCACCGATAATGAATCCTTCCACCAACTCAGCCTGCTTAGCCTTCTTTAAAATCATGTTCAAACCATCTGCCACCAAAGAGAAAAGGAAAGGGGATAGATGGTCACCTTGTTGGAGACCACGAGAGGATTTAAAGAATCCTTTTAACGTTATATTAACCAAGATTGAAAAGAACGGAGTTCTATCATATTCATCTAGCCATCTAATCCATCTGTCCCCAAACCCTTTTCTCCTCATCACCCAAGACAAGAAGACCTAATCTATTCTGTCATATGCATTTTCCATGTCAAGTTTACACACCACTCTTTTTGATTTGGATTTCCTCCTCAAGTCAACACACTCATTTGCAATCAAAATACTATTGGTAATCTGACAACCCTTAATGAAAGCACTTTGAGTCATTGCCACAACCGACTCCATGGCCGACTGCAGACATAGAGAAATCCCCTTAGAGATGATTTTGTATAGACTAGACACCAAATTGATTGGACGGAAATCATCCAATTCCCTCGTCCTTCCTTCTTTGGAATTAGCACAATCAAGGTAGAACACATAGTCATATTCATAACACCTCTTTCATAAAATTCCCCAAAGACCTTCAATAGATCTTTAATTAATTCCTAACATACTTGGAAAAAATGCATACTAAACCATTAGGCCCAGGGGCTTTTGACCCATCCATGCCAAAGAGAGCGTCCTTCACCTCCTCTTCCTTAAAAGGCCTTTCGAGACTATCCCTCAACTCAAAGGGCAGTTGCGTGTCAAATAAATTTTCAACAATAGGTTTTCTCATACCATATGCATAGTAGAGAGCATTATAAAAGCGGATAACCTCATTAGCAATTTCCTAAAAATGAGTCTCTTCAGCCCCATTGACCTTTATGCAAGAAATTAAATTCTTTTTTTTTCTTCCATTTGTCACCTTGTGAAAAAACTTCATATTCCTTTCTTCTTTTTTAACCATTTGCATTTAGCCTTTTGATACCAAAAAATCTCCTCCGCCTTAACCACTTGCTTCAACTCTCCCAAAGCCTCTCTCCTTCTAGAAACCAACTCATCAGAACTCCCCTCCACATCTTCTAAAAAACAAGTCCACAACCTCTCTTTATTAGCATTTAATCGGCCAAAAGTGTTCTTGCTCCATTCTCTAAGCGTCTTTTTAACGTGACTCAATTTCTTCACGAAACATAAACCCCTTCCCCAATCCCCCAACTTTGCACTCCTTCTACCAAATATCTACCGACTCCTTGAAAGAATAATGGGTAGTCCACATATTTTCAAACCTGAAAGGCTTTAGGCCAAAACTCCTTATAGAAGTCTGAAGCATCACTAGCCAATGATCAGAAGTCAACTTTGGAAGCGCTTCTTGGAATTAGTGAAGATAAACTTCTTCCCACTCACCTAAACCAAAAATCTATCCAATCTACTCAATGTAGGAACGTCTTGACCATTAGTCTAAGTGAATTTGTCATTAGACAACGGATTGTCCCGAAGGCTTGCAATTATGACAAATCAATCAAAATCTCACATGCTTCTTGTAATGGAACCACCCAAATTCTTCTCATGGACAAACCTTATAACATTAAAGTCCCCTCCAATCACCCAAGGATCCTTGCCATCTCTCCTTCAAACTCGTAAGCTCTTCCCAAAATATGTCTCTATTCGATGAAGATGACGGACCTTACACCCCTATGAACATCCATATGAAGTCTTGGACAATGTCTTTAAGGATAATTGACGTCGAGAAATTTCCTAGAATCTCCTCCTCACTGCACACAATAAGAGGATTACAAGCACAAAGAACTCCCCCTGTCGTGCCCCTTGCGGGAATAGCACACCACTTCGAAAGATCCGACCCCACAGTCCATTTAACCAACTTACTAGATATTACTTCTTTTTTATCTCTTGAATCACCACAATATCAGGGCAGCTTTTCAAAATTGTTGCCCGAACAAACCTCATCTTTTTATACCCTCCCAGCCCTCTGACATTCCAAGTCAAGATCTTCATGTCTTAACTTTTGACAAACACCCCCTCTTAGATCTCCGAGCCTTCTCCACCACTTCTCCACCCAAACCATCATTCGAACTCCTAGCTAAATTCTTTAGCTCCTTTTCACCTCGCGAAGCTTTTGGTCTTCCCTGCAAAGAAAGATATGACGACAATTTAACCCTATTTCCGGCACCATCACTAGCTTTAAGGCCCATCCTGTCTATCATTAAATCCACCTCCTCACTACTCTCATCCTCCTCCTTTGTGTTCTCCATCTCACTACTAGCTTCTACCCTTAGATCCTGAGAAGCATCAGCCCTAGGATAGTGTAGAGGAGGGATGATTGAGACTAGGCCAGATAATTGGTCCCATCAAACTTAACTGTGGTGATTTGAGCAGCTAGGAACATGTCCACACAACGGGTACACATGCACAACACTACATCTGAGAAAATACTTTCAGCAGGATTCGAACTCGCGATCAAACCTGCTCTGATACCATGTTGATAGTGAATAAACCAACTCTTCTAAAACTTTAAGGTTGTAGGAGATACCCTTAATATACTTCAACAGTTTCTTCAAATTTGGGATTTTTGAGTTTTTTCAAAAAAAGCTTTCGGAAAACATTCTATAGCCATAAAAAAATTCCAAAAAAAAAAATACTCACAAATATGGATAAATCATCCTTCACCAAAACCCTGACATTCCAGAGTTTTGACATTATACAACCTGCTGACATCAGCATATGGCTTGTGATGTCAGCATTGTTTGTCGCCCTTCGTCGTGTGTCACTCCCCGATCAGTCTCCTCCTGGTTGGTATCAAGTTGATTTATTTATGATTAGGGATAGAAAGAAGGAGAGAAGAAAAGAGAAGAAGATTAGGGAATCATGTGAGAGTTATGTCCTCTCTCCACAGAAAAGTGTTTATATTGTTTAATATGATATACCACATACAAGAGTACATACGGTATATATACAAATACATAAATTCCAATATACCCTCAAGCTATACCATACAATACACTTTCTTCTGTAGACCCCAACATCGGTGCAGATAAGCATGAATTATTGACTCTGCAACGGCTTGTGGACTTATAGAACCAAGAACGTGAAACATATTTGAGTAGTAAGCAGGTACAGATTAATGTGCACCTAACTAGCTTTAATGTGTGGGATATATGCTTTCAGTTTAGTATCTTGACAATGTTTAATGTTAAGCACACCCACAATAAGAGCCACTATTTTTCCCCTGTTTCCAATTTTTTTTCTTGAGTAGCCAGAATATTCATGGTATGCATCCTCATTTTGTTAACACATAGAGATGCAGAAACATTTGTGCTAATCTTTGATTTTTTAATATTTAATGTTTCAGATGCTCAGTGAAAAACAGAAGGAATTGACATTCCAGAAAACAGAAGCTCAACTAAATTATTAAACAAGACTTTGGGAAAGAGTGAGCAAGTTGTGTTGCATTCCAAAGAGGTAGTCAAGAAAAGGATTGTGTGTACAATATTAACAGGTGAATTCATCCCAAGAAATGGCATACTCTATGAGTTGACATTATCAAGCGTGACAGTGCTCTGTTCTTCCAACCTGCCGTCTTTTTTTTCCTTGATTGGTTGTTTTTTTTCTATTTGACATGTGTTGCATTCTACTTGGCTTTACTCCACAGATTGCTTATAGATTTGGTGAGTGGTGTTTTTTTGTAACATTTTGGGCAGTGAGTGATTAAATTGTAGAAGGGGTGGTTTTTGTGTGTAAAGATAGTCAAACTAGTTTATTTGATTTTTAGGTTGTCTTCAATTAGCCAACCTACTGCAGCTGTAAATTTTAACAGATTAAGATTTCACCTGGTTATAGTAATTAAAAGCAATGGAAGTCTTCAGTTTTTCTCCCAAAGGTTGTGCATAATTTAAACTTTATTTTGAGAAGCAACTCTCATCTCGTGTGTACTCTTATAAAGAGATGGTTCTGGAAGTACTTGTATATTCTGTTCTCCACAGGGAATGCTGACCACTGAAAGTGGCAGCTGGGTCTCTCCATAGGTTTAAACAGGTTGGTATTTTCATTCATATTATTACTGATCAAATTCATTTTAGTCCTTATTGCTGATCATTTTTGTAGTTTGGATGATGAAGAACTGAAATCATGTATGGGAAAAAGGTTTGTCCTGATGAAAGAAGGATAAGGTTCTAATTGGAGCCTTACACTTTTCTCCTTAATCAAAACTTTTTAATTCCAGAAGTCATTGGATGACGCTGATCAATGTTTCAGCACATGCAAAGGCTGAACCCAGAAGGTGGAGGATGGTACTTACTAGTCTAATAATACTATACAAAAGTTGCAGAAAGGCATTTTTTTTCTTCTTTAAGGCTTACTGGTCTGGTAGCAATTTTTGCTATTTTTTGCACTAATGGTGTGTTATACAAAGTCATAAATCTCTTTTCCTTCCTGAATGTATTATCAAGAGATTGAGGATTCACCAATGATCTCAACCATGTTGATTTCTTCGTTGTAGGTTTTGAATCGTACGGTGCAGTTTGTCTCTTTTAATGACATGAGTATGGAAGGGCTTGGAGTGGTGGCTAAAGCATCAGTTCTAGGGGTGTGCTTCTTTCCCAATCATCTGTGAGTTTTTATTTACTTTCTAATCTCTTTTTATTTCATATATGTATGCATATATGTATTTATGTGTGTGGCACCGTAAAGCCCATCTGTGGGTGCTTGTATAAATACATGCATACTTATACATACATGCATTCGGAGTCTCAGACACAGACACAGACACAGACACATTGAAGTGATTTTGGTTCTGGTTTGAGTAGCTGAGTAGAGCACCTAAAGTGAGGCACCAGGGCAGCATTAAATTTAAGAGATGGGAATGTAATGGCATGATCACACTAAGCTCCTATGACAAGAAAACTAAGAGCAAGAACTTTACAAAATAGTCTCATATCTAGCAGAACTACCTACAGCTTCAGTGGTTGATTTAATTAAATGTGTGAAGTTCTTTTCAGCCACAACGCCTTACAATTGAAATGTAGTTCAATGGCCCTTGTAAGAACCTTCAAACTATGCAAAAATAGGAACCCAACAACATAAGAAGATATAACCATTATTCAGTACTACAACCATATTGAAAATAAATTGAGTTGTACCATGCACAGGATTGATCCATTCGAAGTCTGAAGTCTGATAATTCTAAATCATACTGATCTGATGATCCTAACTGCTGGATATAATTAATAAGGCCATGTTTGCCACAGCAGCTCAATCAGTCAACCATCAATCTTATTGACCATTTAATATGGTGTGTTGCGAGCTACAAAATCTGCTCCTTTCTCTTGTTTTCCTTTATTACTAAGGATCAAGTGTGATGGTGATAATGAGGAAGATGAAAAGGATGACGGTCGCAATGACGGTAGCTGAAAAACTTGGGTGTTAAGGAACAGAAACATGAAGAGAACATCCCCTTCTTTGAAGGAATTGAATGGAATATACCTATTATCCCATTCACATCTGGTCAAATTCTTATATTTTCTACTTTCCACACCTTTTCTAACATCTTCTATGAATTGTTCATGGGCTCGAAGTGAGAACTCCGCTATGTACATAAATTTTATTATCGTTTGCTTCAATCGTACGTTTTCTGATGTTCATTTGATTGAAATGATTTGAAATCCGTTATAAGGTGGACTTGACCAATGTGGACATAGACGTCCGAGATTGGCCACAATTGTGGTCATCCCTCTATACAGCTGAAAATGGGTTTCTTCTAGCTAAGATGTCCAGACGACCGTGCTGGAGTGTTTTACTGAACCAATATTCTAGGGACCTTAACAGGTCATAAAAGGTGGCTTCGACCAATATTCTAGGGACCTTAACAGGTCATAAAAGGTGGCTTCGACCAATATTCTAGGGACCTTAACAGGTCATAAA
>JAOXJP010225127.1:0-11630 GCA_025762735.1 Platanus orientalis | reverse complement strand
GTATATATGTTTCAGTGGTTTGTTTCATTCAGTTTAGTTTCAGATATTTGTTTAGTTCAATTTAGTATTTCAATTCCGATTATGTTTCTATTCAGTTATACATCTTGATTTTCGTTCTGATATGTTATTTGTTTTATCATAGATTAGAAACATTATTTTTATATGTAAAGTAATTGTTTTGAAAATATGTCTCATTATGTTTTGAATATGAAATATATTCGTGCTCATTAACCCAATCAACATGTTAAGTAGTGTTCCTGTTTATTTGAAAAGTTATTCATGTTTACAGAGTTGATACCGTTGTTTTCAGATGATGATGATAGGGTAGATAAATAGTCTGAATTTTAGGAAGAAGAGTGATGATGGATATTTGATTTAGTTATTTTCAGACATTACGTTATTTTATTTCAGTATTTGTTTAGAGACTTATTTTGATTTAGTTTAGTTTAATTATTTCAGTTTTATTTGAAGAAATGTCATAGGTTAGTTTAAAGTTTCAGTTTTATGAAGACAGTTTGTCATTCTTTGGATTATATCAAACTATGTATTTTATTTATGGATTGTGGTTTGTGAATCTTAAATTTAATGGAATGATCATGGTTTGATTATGAGATTCTGCTGCATATGTATGAAATGAAAGATGAGAAAAAAATTATAAACAATTTAAATGACATTGATGTGAATGATTTAATGTCACACACCAAAATTTGTAACTGTACATGTATGGATTTTGGGGTGCAACAACTACTCCTAAGATAAACTAACTCATACTCCTAAGATAAACTAAATTTGATGATGATATTGATATTTTTTTATGTCTTTTGTTTATTTATACCGGACTAGTTGGTTACAACACTTTTCTCTTCTCTACATTGTGGTTATTTCCCATTTCATTGCTTGTTGATATAGTCATGCCAATCATGGGGTGCATCATGGTCTTGCTTCTTTAATTTTATGTGAGTAGTGACCCACGTTCATTGCATGCTAACTATCATGATACCTGTCATTACCCAGTTGAATTTGCTCTCTTCCCATTTTCGCTGGGAACACGCTTTTTGTCCTCATGCTAGATGATGGATTCACAGTTAGTGGAATCCGTGTGCCTTAAATTCCTAGGAAAAATGGTATCAGCACTCATGTAGGCCCTCGCCTCACCATGTGGCAGAAAAAGGCTATTATCCATTTTTTTAATTATTATTATTATTTTTAAAAACTCTCAATCGTTTGGAGTATCAAGAACCCAAACTTAAGTGGACTAGGATACTTGGCACATGGCCAATCCAAAGAGTCGACTAGGTTATCAAAAATATGATTTATGCTGCTTTATGGTGCACCTTGCGTTCACGGAGGGTGGATTGTATCTGCTCCTCTTATCTTATGGTCCTCTTTGCATTTCACTTGTTGGCGCTGATGTGCCCTCCCCTTGACAGGGTGTAGAGAGGAGCATAAGATAAGAGGAGTGGATACAATCCTCTCTCTGCATTCATGGTGGAAGACCATAACTTGCGACCGTTAAAAGTATATGGTACTTTTTGGGGGGGTACCATACCAAAAGGGTCACTTTTGGATACCATAGCAACGCTAAAATATGATACTCCTAATAAGGATTAGTATAATTGGGGATTCATACCAATGCATCGTCAGCTTGTTGGTTGATTCAAAAAATCTTCTAGATAAGGCCTATTGTTGGGATAGCCTAGATATATGTTAGACCACGGGTTTATAGTTGGTGATTGAGATGCGTGCAAAATTGGTTGGATTATAATCTAATTTGTCTTGTGTACACTGGCCTTATCCTATCTTTTTATTTGGATTTTGTTGGGTAGGGCCACTTGGACCCTTAGACAAAACGATTTGGTGTGACCCCCTTAAGTAGGTTAGTCCAAGATCAGCTCGGCATCAGTATCGAGTAAAAACCGCGGTTGTACCAGCAGTTTAACTTTGGGGAGAGTGGATTGTATCTGCTCCTCTCTACACCCTGTGGGGGGGCTTGATATCCTTTGCAACTTCTCCCTCTGTGATGCACGAGGGTCAAGGTAGAGGGGAAGAATCAATTCAATTTTGGAATTGTCACTTCACCCCTAAAAGTGAATTAATTTCCTTCCTTTCTCTTGAATCCTGAGCATGGCAGAAGGGGGCGGTGCGGAGGATATACTCCTATCAGGGGGAGGGCACATCAGCGCTCACTTGTCGGCACTGATGTACCCTCCGTTAACAGGACGCAGAGAGGAGCAGAGCATAATAGGAGCGGATACAATCCACTCTCGACTTTGGGTGATCCAAGGCGAGGCAAAACAATCGCAAGTTGGCAACTGCGCTCAGGATTTGAAAACGACTCCCCTTAATAGACGAAGAAGTACGCCATCATCCGACATCGGTGCCAAAAAGCCAAAAACATCTTAAAAAGTGTAAATCACGTTTTTCGGTGCTTGTGCACCGCTTTGTGTGGCTTCCGTATAATACATGCACCACTTCAAATCACGTCACTTTCAAAAAAAAAAAAAAAACAAATCTGAACAATCCAGGAAGGGAAAAGTCTACAATCATGAATGTATCCTACAGACCTTCTCATATTTTTGCCCTTCTGTTTTCCAAGTTGCTGTGAAGATCTTGATGCATGCACCTGTTTGACATCTTTTTACTGTAAAAAAAAAAAAAAAAAAATCTTCAGAGCATTGAACTTTGCCCCCTTTTTCTGTAAATGCTTTTGTAGTCTTTTTAGGTTGGTTTTCAGTCGGAGGGAGCTATAACGCGGAGATTCAGAATTAGAAAAAAAAAAGAATGGCGATGGGTATATTAAATCCATGGACTCCTACAACATCCTCCCTTCTCACCTTCTCATCATCATCATCTTCATCTTCTACGCGTCGTCTCGCCTTTCGATGTCAAAACGCCAGCAGCAGAGACCTTCAATTTGTCCTTCATGATGCTCTGGACGCTTCTGGAATTGACACCAACAATGCCAGAGTAAGATTTACTTACTCTCTCGAATGTGGGTTTATTTTTGTTTTTCCGTTTTAATGATTATATTGCATCGATCGATGGAGTAGGCGGCTAGAGAGGGTTTCTGCTCTCAGATTGAAAGCTTGTCGAATATGGAGAGGGAGACTAGCATTTGCATCAATAGAGGAGTTGATTTGGGGACAACAGCTCTTCACATCGCTGCCGAAGACTATTCCCTCCATTCGACCTCTTCGCTCCCTTTTCCTGTCGATGCCATCGTCGACAGCTTGGATGATCTTTCTACGGGATACTTGCCGCATTACAATTCCTCTTTCAGATCTTCGCCCCAGGATTTCCTGGCCAGTTTGGATACCTACTTGTATAATCACCTGGTATATATTAGTTTCTTCATGTTTTTCTTTTATTGTGGTAAGGATTTTTGCTCTTTCCAATTCATAATCTTGTCCACCTGATGATTGACAGCACAGTTCTATGTAATATTACACTCTGGAAACTTAAAAAGAGTTTAGCTGCAAAACAACACAACCCATTTAATTTGGAACCACACTGACTTTCCAGTTTTTTCAACCAAAGGATTTCTGTCATTTCACTTTCCCAGTTCCAACATTCACATTTTCTTTAATGGTCGTCTCTTCTTTAGCAGATTCTTAAATCTAAATTTAACTGACATCCAGAGTGCTTATTTGGCTTTCAATTTCTTTCATATTGTCTATTTGGAGTTCTGATATCAAAGATAAAAAAAATATAATAATAGAAACAAAATACTCAACTGGATACATTTTCTGTGTTTCAAAGTTGCCTCTTGCTGCACTAGGCTATTCCACTTATATGTGACGTGGTTCTGTTTTGTCAGGGTTTTCATAGAACTAGTGCCAGGAACCCATCAGAACCACGTGCATTATATCTTCATTCAGTATGCCTCTCCACCCTTTTTCTTGCCTGCTTTTGCCATCACTACTTTTGTGTGGTGTGCTCCTCACTAATTGATCCTAATGTTTTGAACAGGTTTTGGCATATCGTTCTGGTTCTGCTGCTATGCTTTCTCTTATTTACTCAGAAGTATTAAAAATGCTACGTTTATGGGGTCTTTTGAGTTTTGATGTTGAGATTTACTTCCCCCATGATCTTGTTAGTCTTCCTAGAGGGTATGATAATAAAAAAAGCAAGGTGCCTGATCAAGCACATATATTGACATCACAATCCCTCTTGGTGGAGGTACATTTTTTTTCTTCTATTTTGTTTCCTTTGTTTACTCATTATATAAAGCTAGTTATGTAAATGTTATTTTTTATTTTTTATGGATAACAGTCAATTTATTAGAAAAAATAAACAGGAAACAAGCAAGGGGAGGGAAAAAAAACAACTATACAGGCCACCAAAATAAACTAACGGCCCAAACTACAATCCAAAATATGATTTCCAACAAAATCTTCACCTAGCTCCACACCCCACTTTGCCAAATTGTCAGCCACCTCATTCTGAGCTCGAAGAATATGGGTTAAAACAGCAGTCCCTCACAAGATTCCTAACCTCTCTGACACAATGAAGGAGCTGCCAGGTTCCCATTGCCTTCCCATTTGCCCAACTAATCATCGTGGATGGCCTTTCACCATGCAATCCAAAATACCTCTATTTCTGAGCATGCGAAGACCCTTTTAGAAGGTTGACCAATTCCGCTTGGGTCGAACCACAAATGCCAAGTGGACCACACATGGCAAAGTATTCTAGCTACACATCCAAAGACAGCGGGCCTTGGATTTCCAATAGAAGAACCATCAAAGTTAAGTTTCACTCTTCCTTTAATTGGTGGCTCCCACTTTTACAGGAGTCGCTTTGTTGTGGGGAGAATAAGAAATGCACGACACCCGATGCATCATAAAATTATTCAGTGATAGAGTCAATGACCACCTTCCCCCCTCTTCTTGTTCTCAAATATTCTTCTATTGTGCTTCTTCCAAATGCCCCACAATATTCCTTGCCATACCATCCCCTTAAAAAGTCTTCCTTGTGTTCCTCTTGCACCCCTCCCCATTGCCTTACAAGGTCTATTAAAGACTTTGTGATGTAGTACAAACCCCCAATATTAATTCCAGATGTTAGATAAGGTCTGATGTGAGGGGGCATAGCAAGGTATCAAGGGATATTATAGCTGGGTGCTACAGCTCACACAATAAAGAGGACAGCAGGTTCAGACCAGAACACAAACAGGTTGTGTGCAAAGGGTTTTTACTGAGTTTAGTTTGGAGTTTAACAGCAAGGTTATGTTGCTAGACAGCAGGGTTTCCTACTAGGATATATACCAGAAAATAGGAAGGCTTCTCATATAGTATTTTTGGCCCAATCACTCACCAAGTCAAGATTATTTTGATTGGAATCAGCACTAGACAATAAAGATATAGAAAACAGCAATTATGGGGATGAATGGAAGTGGATTTTGGTAATTAGAATCAAAGGATATGGTCTAATGGCCTGACCGATTGATGGGCAAGAAGGAGATAGGGTTGTGATGTCTTAAAACAAAGATGAAGGTTGGAATTAAATTTCTGAGTTGAAAACAGAAAGGGAGTCCAAAATAGGGTAGCCTTATGGTATCAAATTTGGGTTTTCTGGGTATAGAATGAAGGAAAGAGTATAGAAAGATGAGGAAACATGATTTACAGGTGTGGGCATAAAAAAACAAAAAGGTTCAAGAAACACTAGATAAGATACTCTTGAATGGTTTTCAAGTTCTTGAATGGGGAAAAACCAATAAACCAGTGAAGAAAAGAAGAGGAAGAAGAAGAAGAAGAAGAAGTAAAGGAGAGAAATACCATAGGAGAAATCACCAACTCTTTGATCTTGGAAATCACCAATCAAGATTTCAAGCTAAACTCTCAAGCTTGAAGAAGAAGGAGCACCTTCGTAGTAGGAGCCAAAACCATTCAATTTTTTTTTTCTTTCTTGCATGCCTCAAATATGAGGGGAATACACTCTTTATAACCCCACGGTTAGGTATTGTTCCTCCCCTTTTACATCTTTGCCCCTTTATAAAAAATATAAATCCTAAGACCTAAAGTTAAAACAAAATTCCCTCCCTCCATGGAGTGGTCAACCAGCCTTATAATAGGCTTTATTACATGCTTCCAAAAAGTCCCCAATAAAAAACCTAAAATTCCGATTATGTCCTAATTCTAATTAACACTAAAAAATCGAAAAAAAAAAAAACACTAAAAAATGTCTATAAGCTGAAATGAAGTCTATAAAAACTCTAAAACTCTCTAAAAAAATCTCCATAAATTGTCCCAATGCACCTTCCATGATCTTCCTTGTTGGCCGCCAAGTGTGAGCCCCAACTTGCTCCCATGTCCTCATTAAACCCCCTTTGTTAAAAAAAACTCAACATCGAGTTTTATAAATGGAAAGAAACAATAACGTCAGGAAGCTCGATCCACATAGCCGTAACATACCTGAAATTCAAGTTAAGTTCTATGGGAGTTGATGCCACAGTCTGAATCAGCAAGAAAAACTTTCTCCAAGAGTTGCTGTAGTTGATATTAGATCTTCCTTTCAATAATAATATCAGTGAGGGAAAGATAGTCCTTCCGCCAGGTGTAATACCATGTAAATTCTTTACTTCGAAGGTGAAACTCCCACAAAATTTCCACCTGCTTGATGGGTCACAGGTTCCAATCAGACAATAGAAGGAATTAATCCAAAATCCAACAATAGAATAAGCTCCATGTCTACTACAACTCTCCAATCATTGGGATGAGTGATTTACTCAAAACACCAAGCAAAAAGGCAGTAACTCCAAAGCTGTAGCAGGTTATTTAGGAGTGAGGATTCTGATTTTGAATCAGAACTTCAGCATAATAGGACTTCCAATGTTCACTGGATTCAGCTGGATTGGAGCCAACTGAGGACCTGACTTTGATACCAAATTTGTTGTAGTACAAACCTCCAATATAAATTCCAGAGGTTAGATAGGGTATGATGTGAGGGGCCACAGCAAGGTATCAAGGGATATTATAGCTGGGTGCTACAGCTCACACAATAAAGAGGACAGCAGGTTCAGACTAGAACACAAACAGGTGGTGTGCAAAGCGGTTTTCATACTAGGATATAAACCAGAAAATAGCAGGCTTCTCAAATAGTATTTCCAGCCCAATCAGTCACCAAGTCAAGATTATTTGGACAGAAATCAGCACAAGACAATAAAGATATAGAAAACAGCAATTGTGAGGGACGAATGGAAGTGGGTTTTGGTAATTAGAATCAAAGGATATGGTCTAATGATTGCCTGACTGATTGATGGGTGAGAGGGAGATGAGGTTGTGATGGCTTAAAACAAAGAGGAAGGTGGGAATTAAATATTTGGGTTGAAAACAGAAAGGGAGTCCACAACAGGGTAGCCTTGTGGTATCAAATTTGGGTTTTCTGGGTAGAGAATGAAGGAAACAGTATAGAAAGATGGGAAAACATGATTTACATGTGTGGGCATAAGAAAAAAGGTTCAAGAAACACTAGATTAGATAGTTCTTGAATGGTTTTCGAGTTCTTGAATGGGGAAAAACCTGTAAACCTGTGAAGAAAAAAAGAGGAGGAAGAAGAAGGAGAAGAAGAAGTAAAGGAGAAAATACCTTAGGAGAAATCACCAACTCCTTGATTAAGGAAATCACCAAGCAAGATTTCTCAAGTTTGGAGAAGAAGGAGCACCATCGTAGGAGCCAAAACCATTCAAATTTTTTTTCTTTCTTGCATGCCTCCAATATGAGGGGAATACCCTCGTTATTACCCCATGGTTAGGTATTGTCCCTCCCCTTTTACATCTTTTCCCCTTCATAAAAAATATAAAGCCTAAGACCTAATGTTAAAACAAAATTCCCTCCCTCCATGGAGTGGTCGACCAGCCTTATAGTAGGCTTTATTACTTGCTTCCAAAAACCCCAATAGAAAAACCTAAAATTCTGATTATGTCCTAATTCTAATAAACACTAAAAAAAATCTATAAGCTGAAATAAAGTCTATAAAAACTCGTAAGAATCTCTCCAAGAATCTCCATAAATTGTCCCAATGAATCTTCGATGCTTTTCCTTGTTGGCCTCCATGTGGACCCCACCTTGCTCCCATGTGCTCATCACTTGGGCATCACAAATGAGAGCAAAAGGGAGGACATGGAAAATCTCCACATTTCCATAGCATAGTCACAATGGTAAACAAGTGACTTCCCGACTCAATATCTTTTCCACATGGCCTGCAAATAGAAGTGGAGAGAGCCATAGAGGGCTGCCTTCGCTGAAGCATGTCCATGGTATTTACCCGGCATAAAGAAGCCACCCAAGAGAAAGCCTTAACTCTAGGAGGAGCCACAGAGTTCTAAATCATATGATGTGGGAAAAAGATGTTAGAAGGAGACTCCTGAGATAGAATGTGGAAAAAAGATTTGCATGTGAAGTTTCCATTCAATGAAGACATGATCGAAGTGCTGTACTAATTTCTTCTATGTACTTGTATGGATACATAAAAAATAAGTAACATATTACCGCCTATAGAATGGTTGCCTGATTTTTTAAAGCAGTGGAAGTGCAATTTTTTTTAGATGGTTGCAATTTTTTTTTTCATTAAAAGAGTAGCAAAAGAGGTTTTTGGAGAATCTAGAGGGAAAATACAACCATCTAGAGAAACTTGGTGGTGGAATGATGAAGTCCAAAAAACCATTAGAAATAAAAGATATTGTTATAAGATTTGACATAAGAATAAAAATATAGAAGACCTAGAAAGATATAAAAAAATGCTAAAAAAGAAGCTAGGAGAGTTGTAAGCGATGCAAAATTCAGGGCATATGATGACCTTTATCATGAGTTAGGTACTAGGGAGGGTGAGATGGGTGTATATAAACTTGCGAGAATAAGGGATAGGAAATGTAGAGATCTAGACCATGTTAGATGCATTAAAAGTGAGGATCAAACAGTCTTAGTAAAAGACAAAGAGATTAAAGAAAAGTGGAGGAGTTATTTTAAAAAATTATTAGATGAGGATCATGTAGGGAATGTCGGTTTAGGAATCGGTAAAGTAGAGGAGATTAAAAATCATAGATATCTTCTTAGGATTAGAGTAACGGAAGTTAAAGAGGCTTTGAAGATGATGAAGATAGGAAATGCACTAGGATCAGATGGTATTCCAATTGAGGTTTGGAAATATATTGGAGACGATAGCTTATCATGGTTAACTAAACTTTTTAACAAAATCATTATAACTAAAAAAATGCCGGATGAGTGGAGGAAAAGTATTGTGGTCCCTATATACAAAAACAAGGGGGATATTCAAAATTGCACCAATTATTGTGGGATCAAGCTTATGAGCCATACAATAAAACTATGGGAGAGAGTGATTAAACATCGATTAAGACGTGAAACTAGAGTGTCTGAAAATCAGTTTGGAATTATGCCTGGGAGATCAACAACTGAAGCTATTTTCTTACTTTGGTGATTGATGGAAAAGTATAGAGAAAAGAATAAAGATCTTCACATGGTCTTTATTGACCTAGAAAATGCATATGATAAAGTACCAAGAGAGATCATTTGGTGGGTTTTGGATAAAAAAGGGGTCCCAAGTAGATATATTGACATAGTTAAGGATATGTATGATGGAGCGATAACTAGTGTTGGGACAACTGGGGGAGAAATAAGTGAGTTTGCAATCATAGTAGGCTTGCACTAGGGGTCAACATTGAGTCCGTACTTTTTTTCCTTAGTTATGGATAAGTTGAATAGGTGTATATAGGAGGAGGCGCCATGGTGTATGGTGTTTTTTGATGATGTTGTGTTGATTGATGAGACTGGAGTAAATGCCAAGTTTGAACTATGGGAGGACGTTTTGGAATCAAATGGTTTTAAGATAAGCATGATTGAAACAGAATATATGGAATGCAAGTTTAGCATAAATAAGAGTAGAAATGAGGGAGTAGTTAGAATTGATAACCAATAGATACTTCATAGTGACCATTTTCGTTATCATGGTTCAATCAAGCACGAAGAGGGAGATATTGTAGATGATGTTGCTCATAGAATTAGAACGCAATGGTCGAATGGAGAGGTGCTTCTAGAGTGTTGTGTGATAAACGAATACCACTAAAATTTAAGGATATTTATTTATTTATTTTTGAAAAAGTATGAAAATTTTATAAATAAGATCAAGGCGTAACAGTACAACGAATGCTTGAGAGGAGCAAAAAGACACTTCCCCTAACGGAGAGGGGAACACTAACAATTAACATTAACAAATAAGGGAAATTTTTTTATAAATAAGGAAATTTTTTTATAAGACAGTTATATGACCAGCCATGCTTTATGGAGTGGAATGTTGGGCAGCCAACAAACAACACGTACATAAAAGGAGTGTGGCTAAAATGAGGATATTGAGATGGATGAGTGGAAATCCATTTGCGAGAGCTTCGGTGTAACACCAATAGGTAATAAAATGAGGGAAAGTCGATTGAAATGGTTTGGCCATGTGCAACAAAGACTAATGACTATGCCAGTGAGAAGGAGTGAGACGATGTAAGTTGAAGGTGTTAGAAGGACAAAATTGACTTGGGTTGAAGTACTAAGGAGAGACATGGCAGCTTGTAATTTAACGGCAGATATGGCCCTAAATAGAGTGGAATGGCGGAAAGGATTCGTGTAGCCGATCCCAAATAGTTGGGATAAGGCTGTTTATTGTTGTTGATGATACCAAGGGCTTAATTTAAAGTCCAAAAGAGATGTAGCAGAAATAAGAAAGAAAACAACAAACCAAGAATTGAACTTTATGTACACTTACATAATCAAATTTTTTTTGAAAAAATATAAGAATTGAAGAAGAAATTTAAGTAGAGATATTTAGAAGAATTTAGACAAGAAAAGAACGAGAAAAAGGCATAGAAAAACTTAGAAGGATAATTCTGGAATTTTTGGGCAGAACCTCGAAATTATCAAAATAACCTTACATGTCATAAAATTCTAAAAATTTTCAGCTAGATTATGACGTATTTGAGGGTCTTATGGTCAAAATTTCATTGATTTCTAATTAGATTTGCTATGTGAAATCATAAAATTTCAGACATTTGAAGATTCTATAATGGAGATTTCATAAAACCAGTGGAGAATTTTTGTTTATAAATTAGTAGGGAAGAAAGGGAATCAAGAGTAATTTGAGGAAGAAGAAAACGGATAGATGGGGGAAGAAATCTGAGAAAATAAGCACAAATTACCTTTGTTTGATTGGTGCGATTTAGAGTAGAAGTTGTCCCAAAAAACCCAAATGTGAGATTATATTCTTCTGCAGATTCTCTTATTTCCAACAACTTGAATATTTTAGTATGTATGGTGTTGCAATAACACACTAAAGGGAATTGGAATAAGGAGAATAAGGGAGGAAAAAAGAAGATATAAGGAGGAGAAGAACAATAGTTAGAATAAAATTGGAGAAGAAGAGAAGAAGAGAAGAAGATTGAGATATTAGAAAAAGGAAGAGAGAAGAAGAAGCATAGGGATGAACCCTAGCTAATCCACATGGCTACACCATGGGAAGGGGTGAAGGAGGGATAAAACCCAACAAAACTAAACTTTAATTTATAAATTCATTGTCTACCTATACAAAAACATGTAACCCTATATATAGTCACACAAACTCAAGAAAATAGTGAG
>JAOXJP010225116.1:0-11631 GCA_025762735.1 Platanus orientalis | reverse complement strand
GTGCAGAAGACGAGGTGGGTGATCTTGGATTTGGGTTGTCCCCATTCCTTGATGGCCTTGGTTGCTGCTTCTTTCCCCAGCTTTGGGACCTCAACCACCACCATATCCTGCCTAGCATCTAGTGAAGGCGCCATGTACTCACAGACATTGGGGTTCTCCTTGAGGATCTCCTCATTCAAGTACATGTAACGTTTTTTAATCATCGATTTCTCGCCTGAAATTCACACCACAAAAGTACTTTAAGTAACCCAGTTGTCGTTAATATGTTAAATTCAACGTAAAATTGTGTATTTCTGAGTTTGATTAGAAAGAGAAGGCACTTACACATGCGCTTGAACTTCTCTTTGAGCTCGGTCTTGTGCTCGCTGTTGGTGATACGGAAGTAATAGTCAGGGTATGTGCTCTGATCCACGCAGTTAGGTGGAGTGGCCGTCCCGATAGCCATCACCGTGGCTGGGCCTTCAGCCCGTTGAGCCTTACGGACGGCTTCGACGCTCACCATTTTTCTTTTCCAGAAAGAATGGAAGTGTTAGGAAGGGTTGTGATTGAAGCAGATGCTTTGGTAAGGAAGAACTAATGTCTGAGTGAGGGATGCGTGTGGAGTTGTTTATATAGGGAGGAAGAAGGGGTAGATGAGGGAGGGCATCGAGTACCAACCACCCAGGATGCTAGATCGCACGCGTGTAGTTGTAGTTGCTGGGGATCTGAATTTGATTTACCTAAGCTTCAATGCATCCTAATCCTCTCATGTGCATAAAATTTATTTTGACGTCATTTCTGATCACAAGGAATCATCTGATAATCACTGAAAATTAGGTGAGAACGAATCTTGTGAGAACTGTGAAAACGGCATCAGGGTGCGGACACATCAGTGCCGAAAAGTGACAACTGCCCCCCAAAAAGTGCAAATCACTTTTCGGTACTGATGCGTTAGCCCCTCTGGTGCTGTTTTCACGGTTCTCACGAGATTCGTTTGCACATAATCCAAGCCTGATGATAATATATTAAATTTAAAGGGACAAAAAAAGTTAGGATGAAGTAAAAGGTGAAATAATCATGCACTTTGTTTGACATGTTTGCTACCCATCCATTTACCTAGGTGTTTGCTCTGAAACTTTTTTCTTTCTATTTTTATTTTGGGAGCAAATGTTCTGCTTTTAATTTTTTTGTGACCTCACACCACAGGTTGTCAAGTGATTTTTTTTTTTTGAATTTAGTGCCTCTTTTTATTTACCTATTTTTTATTTGAATACTTTTTAAACTGTTTTAACCCTATACATCTTTTCTTTTGAATACCCACTTTTTTCATTTAAAAACTTTTTTTAACAGCCTTAACCTTATGTACCTAGGGCTGTCAATTGGGCCGGACTGGCCTGAAGCCTGATTTTACTGGCCCATAAATTGGGCAGATTGGACAAGTTAAGCTTTGGGTTGGGCTTAGGCCCAAATATGATGCCCAAACTATTTTTTGGACTGGGTTTAGGTTCCAATTATTTCATCCAGATGCCTGACCGAAGTATGTATGTTTTTCATTGGATTAATTTTGATGGTGAAGAAAATATTGGTATTGAAGCTCTAAGTTGAGTTCAGGCTCGGGCAGAGGGGACCGGGCTGAGCTCGGATTAACCCTTGCTGAGCCCAACCCGGCCCGATTGATAGTCCTATATATACCCAACAGTTTGTGTATGGGGATACGAGGGAACAAAAAAATCTGGGAGCAGAACATTTGATCTCTTTTATTTTCTACATCCATATTTTCCTTTATCTGTGGTCTGGTTTCACGGAGCTATCAGTCCTACATCGAACCAATTTTCACCACTTGAATTCTTCCATGTATCATTTTCTAGATAAGCCATAATAGAGTAGTAACCAAATAATTATAGAAGTAGGGAAGGTAGCAAGAAGAATTAATTCCTAATCGTTTTCCTCAATCTTCACCTTTACACTCAACATCTGTGTAATGAAGAAGTTAAAATTGCTTAAGTGGTACATAAGGTTAACTCCCTTTTCTATCCATCCCATATAAAATTAATTTTCTAAAATTAATTTATTTCTTGGAGATTTAGCCAAATATAATTCAGTGGCTGCAATAATACCAAGCACAATATCTAATTCCGTATCTATGAGATAAGAGTTGAATTCAGTTGAATTCACCTCGAGCTTTTACCTCTAATTTTTCCTTCTCTAGGTCCTCCATATACAACGCACTCTTTTTAACTCCATACAATGCATTGATGAGTTTAGCTGTTTCAAAGAGACTGTCTACTCTTCGTTGCTAAATGCTATAGTTACTTTTCCATTAAATCTCTGAACCTTGATTTTGCATTCGAGCCCTTCATTATCAATGTTGGATTTTGATGGGAAAAACCATGACCCTAGGAAGACAGGAAGACGTGACCTAAGAAAACAATCCTAAAAAGACCAGGACTCTTACTAATCTGAAACCAAAGCCTCCGACCCCTAATCAAAACCGCCCCGTGGCTACTCGACCCCAGATAATCCCAATGATAATCCTGGGGCCCTTAATCCCTTATGAGACCTCGACCGTGGAAGACGACGGTCTCGACTGAATCAGCCTAAGGACAAACATGATAAAAATCATTATCTGAACAAAATATTTCTTGTAACAGGCTTGTCAATCCTGAGAAAATGATAGAAATGACAAGAGAGATGCAACAAAAAACGTAGGCAACAATGTCACGCGAGAACGTAAGAGGAAAGTGAGAGACGAAATTCACCTTGATACGCTCCAGCCCGAGTCTGTAAATACAGGTATTACTTCATCTTCCAAATACGAGACATTTAATAAACCCTAAGGGAAGAACCCTATTTACTACAATCCCCCCGCATTTCTTACTTGACCATCGGAGAGCTAGAAATCGGCGTCCCTCCGACCCTAACTTCCTGATTTCTCTTTGTTTATTGTATGTATAGCCCTCCCCGCTAGAGATCTGGACCAACCATTGAAACCATTTGATTGGTGTAGAGACAGCCCGCTAGACCGATGCGCCATCAAAATTGGTTATATTTTTCCCAAGTTCCTCACAAATTTTGAAAATTACCCTACATCACTGTTATTGAAATCTTGGCTAACAACCTTCTGAATCTCAGTTAGCCTCAAACGGCTCAACCACCAAAAAAAAATTCTTTTTGAAACCAAGCGTCTGCTCTTGTTCCTCTCAATCACCAATCAGAGCTTTGATACTACTTTATTGAAGCAAGTAGGCCTCAACCACGTAGACAATAATCTCAAAGCAACAAATGAACAAATTAAAAGCACAAGACTTTGTGATTTTTGTGGTTTAAGTCCATGAGGTGATTTATCCAATTTTCACTATGAAAAAATAAGATCTACAAAGTATTCATGCTCAAGCTATCACCTAAAACCCAAGCTATATATCATGTTACCCATCTCCCTTACGCTAACAACCCCTATGAAGAATTAATGTTTTCTCTTTGGTTCATTCCACATGTTCAAGGAGAATACTCTCTTCCTTATCTCTGTCTTCACCTATTATAGAAAAGGGGCCCAAAGCCTTCTTATTTGTTTATAGAAGTTCTCCTCATAACCTATACTTATACTATATATACCATAGTTTTGAGAGCTGAACCAGTAAAGTGGATGGTTCGGATCCAACCAGATTCGACCAACAGTTTACATGATCTAATCATGATTTGTTTCACATAAGTAAAATGTAATAAAATACCAAAAAATAAAAACATAATGCATTAGAAGGCTTATGACCGGGTTTTTAATTTTTAGATATACAAACAAATGTAATAAAATACCAAAAAATAAAAATATTTCATGGACAGTGGAATTGGAATTTGTAAAGGCACATCTCTAATTTTTTCTTTTTAATTTGCTAAAAATAAAAATAAAAACCAGTTGGGTATATTAGAATCAGGTTCGTAAAAAAGTAGTCAATTTTAATTGATTTTGTCTGCTTTACAGTTATATGTGGTTTTTTTTACAGATTACGGTTTTAAGATGCTTCTTATACGGCTAGATGTCTTCAATGGTTGTGTACATGACATAAAACAATAGATTCCATGGAAGCTTTAATGTAGGTCATACGGCTAGATGCTTCTTATACGGCTAGATGTCTTCTCCCACTGTTGTCCTTCTTATAATTTGAAAGCAATTCAATAGATTACCTCCAAAACGCAATGGTATTGACATTTGAACTCTCTCTCTCTCTCTCTCTCTCTCATATACACACAAACACGCGTGCGTACATTAGTGAGATGGGAAGATCACACAACCATAGTCGACATCTCCTGTTGGGCATTAAGTTAACCTTACAAACTACTATTGATTAGTTGCAAATCTCACACTCAAAATTCAAAATGGCTTCAAATAATGCAAAATCATACCCGATGTGCACCACAATTTCTTACACAATTAAAAAAGGTTAAGGACCTGCTACACTCGAATTTGTTTGTCACCCTATGTCCCCACACTCAAGCAAATTTTCATTGAAAACTGTTTTTACAATTTTAATTTTATACACCTCATCGTTTTTGTGTGGGGACAAGGGAGGACATACAAATTAGGTGTAACAAATCCTTTCCCTTATAAAAAAAACACTTACCAAGCTATCTCTCTCTCTCTCTCTCTCTGGAAATTAGTTGTAGCCACACGCGATACCTACCACAGTCGGCCATGCGGCAGTCTTTGTGGAAACGTAGCTCGCAGTCACATCAGATCCCAACTGTTACATGGCACGAAACTGCAACGATGCCATCAGTGTACAGAACCTGCTACGTACTTTCTTCTTGATAATCAAATTTTTTAGTTTGATATTTTTAATAGTTATTAGCTTTTCAAATCGGGAATTATTGTTAGACAAATTTTAGTGAATTTCTCTTTATTTAAAATAGAGGAGTTTGTATGCTTAACACCTTTCCACGTCATAATCAATTCTAGAAGACCAAATTTCGTTAAGTAGAATTCTGAATTTTTTACGTTTCAGAAGCAAACCATGCCATGCACTCTCCATTTCTGAAAGTTGGGTGGCAACTGAAATAAGTGGTTTAAATGAGACTGGTCTATCTATGAACCAGCCAAGTCAGACAAGAATTATCCTATCCTTAATTCTCACGTATACAAAGAGTTTGTTCTTCTATTTTCATCCGCCACAACCATTCTGATATAAGTGGCAGTTCTTCAATGCACACCCTCAGATCCTCCCCTGACCTTAAAATCCTATTTATTGCCCTGTTTGAGCTGCCGTGTGACACATATCCCAAAAAATGAAAAGCAGCTACGTAAAATTGATTTTTTTGGGTTATGTGTTACACGGCACGCAGTACAGGCAAGACGATAAGCGGGACTTTAAGATCAGGGGAGAATCTGAGCTATACTGAATCTCACAAGCTTAATTGCACCACAGATATATACATCCCAACAAAATTTGACCTTAGGTTCCACTATTAGTTGTTGTCTTATGGGGTTAATTGAAGATTGTCTTGGCACCCAACGCAACCAAAACCATTCCCTCCACATGTTTGTTAACCCATCAAATTTTAAAGAGGAAACATCCTTGTTTACTAAGCATTGAACCTACCAGATAAATGTCCTTTTCCAGACACTTTTGGCATCGTTATAGAAAATTTTTATGAACGTTCTTTTGTTTGCCTTGAAAATGCTAGATGCATCCCTCACCATTTGAGGGTGTTGCGCCAAGCCAAACTTTGCCCTAGGCCAGCCCTAGACCTTTGTTGCTAATCTTGGGCTTGTCACAGGGTTAGGGTCAAAGCTTATTGTAGACACAAATTTTATGTATAAATCCGCAACACGAAATATATGTAACAAATTCAATTAATAAATATTTTTGATTAAATGAATGAAATACAATTCTTTGAATTTGTAAAAAAGTAAGGTTGTGTTTGGTAACTCTTCTGAGAAGTGATTCTCGTTGTTTTTGTTCCCAAGATTCCAAAATAGGTGAAAATGGTGTTTGGTAACTTCGCATTCTCTTCCTAGATTCCACTCCCAAAATTGGTTTGGAAGTGGAATTTTGGGAGTTGAAAAAAGAAGCTTCTCTGATTCTAACTTTCAATTCTCGTTTTTTTTCTCTATTCATTATATTACATCTTTATGATCATCTTTAAACATTTTTATCATTTTCATTATTTCATCAAGATTCAATTTTTTTTTTCAATTTCTCTCTTCTACCGAACCAAACATGTTTCTCATTCTGGAATTCACTCCAAAGAATGCATTCTTGATAGAATCAAGAATCAGGAATTGGGAGATGAAATTCGAGAGAGTTACCAAACTCGGCTTAAATGAACTTGAACTTAGCTTTGTTAAAAACTTGACTCATTAACGGTCTTATATAACCTCAAAGCCTAATGCATGACCTCCTCGAGCGGAATTAATATCTCAAAAAACAGATTGAGTTTGGCAAGTGGAGCCTGAGTTCAGCACCTAACAAGCCTAAGTCAGCCACACAATTTACCTATTCCGACCTTAGCTCAATCGGTAAAGTGGAGGATTGTAGTGGGAGCCTTTCCTGTATGCCACCCTTAGGTCGCTGGTTTGAATCCAACAGGTGAGATACTCTTTTCTCTCACTATCAAAACATGTCAACTTGCTAAGTTGGTAAAGTCTGAGGGTGTTGTAGTATAGGCCTTGGGTTCAAAACCCATCTTCACCTATTAATAAATTAACCACTAATGCGGTAAGGACGTTATAATTTAAATTTAGTGACTTAAGTTCAACCCTTGGGAGTATGTGTTTTGAAGATGTTAGCTTGCTAAGTTGGTAAAGTCTGTGGGTGTCCTCTGCCAAAGACCTGGGTTCAAAACCCGTCTTCACCTACTTACTTATAAATAAATAAAAGTAAAAAGAAATTTAAAAAAAAAAAAATCTGCTCTTGTTTTACTGTCTATGTTTAATCTAGCTCAAGGCTGGTGAAGACACGTAACCTTACAACAAAAACCTAAAAAGAAAGGTACAGACCCGGTGAGGATTTTATATGCTGACCCCTAACCTCCGCCTGGGTCCACCAATGATTAAGTGAGCAGAAACATCAGTGCCAAAAGCGATTCACTTTTTGGGGACATGTATAAATCACTTCTGATGCTGATGTGGCCATCCTTTGACCTAGGCATTTGCATACGCCGAGCCTAGACAAGCCTCACCGGTACAGATCAAGTTAGTCCCTTCCTGGATAGTAAGTTTGAGTAGAGACAGATGAGGCTTTGAAAAAGATGTACCATCCTCCCCAATTTGTTCACCTGAGATGAGCAGCTTGCGCTGACTCGGCTGTAACTCACCAAGAACCTCGGTTTGCCACACTGAGTCATTAACTGTTGAAGGCCATAAGGAAAATAATCGGAATAGCAGCAATGAAGGGCTGCATGAGAGAGAATGGGAGCCCGTTTGTTGGGTCGCTGGAAGAGAAGGGGTTAGCAACGGCAATGGAGAAAGGGGGTGGCATAGAGGGGATGTGGAGTAGCAGACGAAGAGGGAGAAAGAATGAGAGAATTGAAAACGAAGAGGGAATGGGGTAACTCGGTCATATTTTAAAAAAGCACTATTTTAGGTTTTTGTTGTTAGATTATGTGTTTTCACCATCCTTGAGCTGTATAAAACAGGGGTGCTAAAAACCCAAAGCAGATATTTTGCTAGAAAAAAAGAATTACATTTCAATAGGAACGTATCAAAACACGAGTATTTATTAGTAGCCTGTTTGGCAACCACTTGTAATGTAACCGTTTCATTTTAAACTCCCAAGGCATATGTAGCCATGAGGTGATAGATATTGCGAGCTCATTCAAATTTATGCTGATTTGTTAAGGCTACGTTAGGCAGCACCTGTAATGTAATCATTTCATTTGAGCTTTCCAAGGCTTTTGTAGCTACAATGGGATGGTTTGTAATGAATTCATTAGATTTGCACCGATTTGTGTTTGATAACATTAGTTATTTCATTTTACAGAAATACTTAAGATGACTTCATTTCTAGTTAAAGTTAACAAATCCGAACAAATTCATTACAAACCATCACCTCATGGCTACAAATACCTTGAAAAACTCAAATGAAATGATTGCATTAGGTGAACTGCCAAACAAACTATAAATAAAATTAGAAATAAAATCTTAAGACTTTTTGTAAAATGAAATAACTCGTTATCAAGTACAAATCACCACAATTCTGAATGAGTGCATTAGAATACATCATTTTTGGCTTCATATGCCTTCAAAAACTCCAATGAAATGATTTCATTACAAGTGGTTGCCAGATGCAGCCTAGGTGTTATGCAAATGAGGGTGGATTGTATCTGCTCCTCTCCACCCCCTGTCAAGGGGCAGGCACATTAACGCTGACAAGTGATTTTCACTTTCTGAGGGGGCACATATCACTTGTCAGCGCTGCTGTGCCCACCCCCTGACAGGGTGTGGAGAGGAGCGTTAGATAAAATGAGCGGATACAAACCACCCTCTTTGCAAATGACACTACCATATGTTTTGAAACATGGTCTATTTACACCTTATCACTCTCCATAGAATCAAATTAAAAGGATGGCTTTGTCCTTTTCTAGACTGACCTCGACTGCCCCTTCTGAGCCATTCACCTAGGAGTCTTGCTATGGCAGGCATTGCTGTGACAGTCATTAGTAAGTTAGTCAAGCTTATATCCTCTTTCAATAAATTCTGAACTAGGTTCTTTATTAGACCCACAAGACTGTAAGCCATCTTCATAGTTGCAGAGGTGGTACATGTGCATATGGGAGCCCCGTCTCTTATATCAAATGCCAACAGCCTTATCCCAAGTTCCCAACCACCTGGGGTCGGCAACATGAGTCCTGTTCTGCCATTCCACTTATCTAGGGCTATATCTGCTGTTAATTCACAAGCTGCCATGTCAAATGCCAATCTATGGAATGTTATGACAATACATAATCTATCAAATTGCTGCTCCCAATGGTTATAAAAGCATCCATCTTAAAATGTAACAAAGCAAATATTGGATCCACCTAATTCCTAACAAAAGTTCAAGACTGCAAATGTAATGACACTCGACCATCCAATAGTAACTCATCTTTGTAGTGTATTTGCTGTGTTATTAGTCGTGCAACTGCATTGCATGTAACCTTCCCTAGTTCTCAATCTTGAGACGGCATAAATTATGCAGAGGCAAGGCCGAGTTATATTCAAGGTACATTTAAGTTACCCCTCATCCAATTCTTGCGATTGACATTTCAGTAGTCAACTGTTCAGATGTTTAAAACCATAATCCATCTAGAGTTCCGCATGTCTCATGATGTTAATAGTCCAAGAGGGCCTTTTTCTCTACAAAATTCCTTCTTCAGAACTTCCTCTAGCTGTTGAAATATCAACGAGAATGCTCCTGCAAAGAATGATGCAGTTAGGATATAAAAAAGCAACCATTGGACATTTTAATATAGGCACTGAATAAGATCCTATGCAAAGAGAGCAGGGCCAGTAATTTGATTTTAGAGCATTTCTATCTAAAAATGTACAAAAATTGAAACTTCGATACTTGTCTGATAGTACATCTTCCAGTATAGTCATGTACAAAATTGCGATCATTTCAACCAGGAACTAAGAAATGGATGGATGAAAACCTGACAACGGATTTTCTCTTTTATGTAATGATCCCCTCACTAAAAGTGTGCCAGGGATTTGCTGAAAGACCTAAAAGAAGGAATCAAGAATACACCAAATCAGAGTTAGAAGACAACATAACCAATGAGGGGGATAAAAATGTAAGAGCTAACTTACCAAGACACGGAAACATAGCCCATCAAATGGAGGGTATAAATTACTTGGGCCATTGGATGTCTCACGAATATAGTGGCAACTAGCATTTTCATCAGAACTTTGTACACCATTTTTCAGGATTGCAGCACAGTAATCATTTGATGCAGTAACCTACAGAAAAGGGCATTGTGTTCCATGTTATCGTAAACCAACAAAACATTCACCAAAACCAGACTGTTCAATTTATAAATGGTGACAAATCTTACATCAACAACAAATGAGGAGATATTGGATTTACAAGATGCACCATTAGCAAGGAAAAAGGTCTCCACTGATTTTAATACATGTGCAGCACTGAATTGACGTTGAAGACCCTGGAGCACATAGATTGCAGAGTGAGATATTACATTTTCCAGAAACAAATACCTTAACATGATATGAAAATGGAAACTTCTTTTTCATACACAACAAAGGAATTTATTTTATTTTTTGATGAATAACCAAAAATCTGATAGAAAAAGAAGAACAATCAAAACAATGGACCAGCAGTGGCCCAAGATGAAAGAAATCAAACAGCAAAGGACAAAGCAGAAGACCATAGTCCCTCCCAACACCTCTTTTCAGCCAACTCAACCACCATTCTGTTAGCCTAATACCAAGCAATGTTTGCCAAGGAGGCCAAAGAACGGATCTATCAAATGGGGTGAGACAGCCTCTAGAGTCCTCTACAGCCAGATCTAAACCATCCAATTGTAATAGCAGAATCCCCTTCTGCGTACAAGGCTACAAGCTCACAAACCCAAGAAATACAACTACGCAAATCTCACAAAGGGCCATGGTTTCAGCTTAGATAAAATCACTAATGTTACTATCCCTCAAAACACTGCTATCCCTGAAAGGCCTGGAGTCCATAAAAGGGCAACCAGATAATTTCAAATAATCGTGTTCCCTTCTTTGGAAGGGGGAGGACCAAGGTCTCTAACCATGGAAGAAAGGGAAGAAGGCATGATCTCATGACAATCATACATAACTGCGGGCAGTCAAGACGTCTCTGCAAAGGTCGATGAAGGTGGCCAAATAACCGATTCTGATTGTAATTGTGATGACCTGAACTGAGCATCAACTATCACGAAAAATTCTTCCATCCAACTACTCCCAAATGCTCCACAGACCCAACACAAGGAAAAAAACTCCACAAGAGTATTCTTCTCTTGCCGAAGGGAGATGGTACCGAGTCCATATCAAAGAGAGAATGTCAAGCGGAAGGACCCATACAGAATGAGGGGTGCTAGATTGCCAAGGTGAACCAAAAAAGGATAGACAAGCGATCAACCAATTCTCCAATAGCCAAACATAGGCACAACACACATAAGGAAGAAGGTATGATCGTTTGTCTTCCTCTGGAACATGTCACAAGTGTTTATCTTGTTACAGGCAGCCTCCTAGGCAAAAACATCTACTTTTGGGGCCCAGAACTTTCCAAACCACCTTGTAGGGGAAGGTAATATCAACAATGTCAAGGGAACAAAAAAATTTAAAGGAATAAATATCACTTTATCATCCTGATCCCAAGAGGATCAAACTTATAGATGATGTAAAATGATGGCCAAGAATATCAATAAAATTCAAAGTGATGTAGCAGAAACAAGAAAAGATAAAGACCTGATTTGAAGTTTTTCTAAACCCAAAACAGGGGATCTTGGTCTCCACCAAGCTTGAATAAATCCAAGGAATCCACCTTTGGGGAAAACCACTTCTAGTTTTTAGACTTTCACAAAGGAAGAACACACTGGCCAAAAAATAGAAAGCAAAAAAATTCTTTATTCATTAATTTCTTCATTCATTGTAAAATTATGGGGAGGGGTTGCCTTTAAATAGGCTTACAACCTTAA
>JAOXJP010225094.1:0-11631 GCA_025762735.1 Platanus orientalis | reverse complement strand
CAAAGCAACAACTACCAAAGCAAACAACTTCCAATGTAGCAATAAAGCTGCACTTGAGAAGCTTAAAGGTCACCACCAATGCCAACATCTTGGAGACTGAGCCTCTTGGAGAATGAACCAAGAGGCCTCCTTACTTTGATGACTCCAACTACACCTATTGGAAGGCGCATATACGAATCTTCCTTAAGATGCAAGATATAACCATATGAGATTCGATTGTCTCCACTTGGCCTGCTCCTAAAAATAAGAAAGTGAAGGATTAAAGCGTAGGTGAAAATGGTGTAAGTGAAATTGTAGCTTGTAATACGAAATACAAAGCTCTGAATGCCATAGTGTGCATAGTTAGCATGGAAGAATTTAGGAAAATATGTAACTTAGAGTCCTCAAAAGAAACATGAGATCTACTAGAGATAACACCCATGATGGAACTAGCACTGCGAAGCTATCTAAGCTTCAAATATTGACCACTAGGGTTGAGACTATTCGAATGGAGGAGAAATAATACTTCATTTAATTATACACTAAACTCCAAGATATGGTCAATTCAATGAGGGGACTTGGTGAGGAGGTGTCAGATTCTAAAATAATGAGGAAAATTCTGAGATTTCTCCTTGAGAGATTCTACCATAAAGTCACAGCCATAGAAGAGAGTAAGGACATAGATAAAATTAAAGTAGAAGAGCTAGTTAGGTCACTTCAAACGTTTGACCTAAAACTCCAACCTGCCAAAGAAAACCTAGCTCTTAAGGTAAATAGTGAAGACTCTAGTAGTGATGAATATTTTATGTATGTCGCAAGGAATTTTAAGAAGTTCTTTGGGAAAAACATGAAGACCCTTTAAAAGAACTCTCTTCCCATAAAGAAATTAGGAGAAAGCTCAAAAAGGAAGGAGAAAATTAGGGAAGAAGTCCAATGCTATGAGTGCAAACGATACCACATATAGTAACCGAATGTGCCAATAGAATGAGGAAAATAAAGAATAAGGCAATAACGGTTACATGGGATGGTGACTCTGATGATGAATCATCATCAAGTGAAGATGAATCATCCGTTGATTGTAAAGCCTTGACAGTCCATCACTGAACTATCCAACAATAAGGAAGATTCATATAGTGTTGCGGATGAGGATACTGAAGACATTCAAGATGCCTTTAACAAACTCTACTTGGAGACTATTGAACTTGCAAAGGTAAATACGAAATTGAAAAAGGAAAACTTAGAGTTAAAAAATAAGTCTACTTCTCTAAAAGCCAATTTTGATGAACTTAGTAAGACATTGCCTAAAGAATTAGATAAGAAGAATACATTAGTTGAATCAATATTTAAAGAAAAATTCAATGATTAGAAAATAAAATACGAACCTTAAAAAATGAAAATAGTAAATCCCTTAAATTAGTTACCCAAGGAAACGAAAAATTTGAAAATATGTAGAACATGAACAAAAATAAGGGAGATGCGAGCGGTATTGGCTATGAAAGTGAAAATTCAAAGTTAAACAAAACCCCCAACGAAAGGTTTACTATTGCCCAAGAATACCTTTTTCAAAGTTAAGGCTGTTTCAAAGACTTAAGAATTTCATACCTTGAGTTCAAGACCTTCAAAAGCCACATGTCATTATTGTAGATTAAACGGGCACATGAAATTTGAATGAAAAAAGTTATGAGTGGTTGGATGCATCATCAATCTCAATTTTTTAAGAGAAAATGGCTAAAAAGAAGAACTAAGGGAAATGAGCCATTAAAAAAATGAGCTCTTAAACCGTAAGAGGAAAAAAGAAATAAAAAGAAATAAGTATGGGTAAAGAAATGAAATCTTACTGCATCTTAGTTTTAGAGCAACTAGCTCACAATAGTGGTTCTTGTGTGTATACATAGTTAAATGAAAATCCATTCTATCCACTATGTTTAAGAGAATGATTCTATGCCTTAATAGTAATATATTTGCATAGATATTTGGAAGAGAAATTAATATTGGAACACATTTTTCACACTAAGAGGGAGATAATCAATTGATATAATCTTTTATGTATATCTCTTGCAATGTATACCTCATAAGTAATATTATATGAATTCTCAATTGGTGTGTGTGTGTGTGTGTGTGACCTCTTATTACTATCAATTGTCATAAATTGATATATACTATATGTATCTTCTTATGCTTTGAATGAAAAATAAGTCATATTCTATATGTGTACTGCTTGCATGAATTCAGAGGGAGTGCACCCTTGTTAATTAATGACAAAAAGGGGGAGTAAAGAACTAGGGGGAGAGAAGTATACACAAAGGGGGAGACATGAACTATTATAAATGAATATGAATATGAATATGTGACTAAATGATATATCTATTGAATACCCTTGTGCTAAAGAGTGTCTCTAGTCAAGGAAATCACCGTGTAGATTTGAAATATAAGTTTGGAGGTGAAACTCCCAGCAATGGGCTCTCAAGAAGCCAACTATAGCAAGATACATCTCAACGGAGCTAAGCTTCCAGCAAAGCAAGTAAGCCTCTTAAGTAGGCAAGTATACTAATGTAAAGCACAATTGGTAGAGACAATGTCTCTAATGTAAATGGCCTCTAAGATAGGAAAATATGCAGAAACAAGCTCAAAAATAAGTTACACCAAATATCAAAGTGAAGCTCAATAACTATGAAAACACAGTGAACTGTACCAAGTCGCACAAAGTGCTAACTCTCAAGAGCATGGTCTCTATGTGAGACTAGCATGCAAATAAAGCTCAAAACGTGCTCAAACAGTGAACCAAGTAAAGATGAAATGAATTCCCTAATAAAGCTCAGTAAACTCATAGAAGACTAGAACAATTATACCTTGGATTCTAGTTCTCAAAGCTTTTGGACAGTTCATAGGGTTGGAAACCTACGCCTCATAAGCTCGCAAGCTCAAGTGTGTGCCAATGTAGCTCAGGTACTCTCCTCCATGAAGGCTTACAAGCCTTAGAGTTGTAGATATACCAATATGAGCAGGGAAAGAATATAGAAGAAGGAGAAAACATTGT
This sequence comes from Platanus orientalis, assembly GCA_025762735.1. NCBI lineage: Eukaryota > Viridiplantae > Streptophyta > Magnoliopsida > Proteales > Platanaceae > Platanus > Platanus orientalis. Next base: position 8,615 of record JAOXJP010225094.1, on the reverse strand, counting down.
GCTCTGTTTTCCTTTCTTTTAGGGTTTCTAGATGATTTAAATGATTACCAATAATTGGCATTTCTAGAATCAATGATTTGGGCGACCTTACAACTCGGTGAGCTTCTAGAAGGTCATGCCAATAACGATAAAGGACACAAAAACTAGAATTCAAAGTTTGAAATTTCAAAATCATTGCCTTGGATCAATTATGAGATCAATCGGGTGATCGATCTAGCAATCGATAAAAAATGACAGATGTGCCAAATTGGGTCCTTTTTATCTTTATGCTTAACCAATTGTGAAGAATTATGGTAAAGGGATTTTTGACACTCTAAACCAACCTAGGTATATGGTTTAGGTCTCAAAGGATGTGAAATATAGCGCTTCCCTTTTTCATTTGCTTGTGGATGTTAGATGGCAGACTTGAGTAAGCTTGATCCTTAACTGCCTTCCCTTGTTTCACATGGTCATCTTGGGCTTGGAAATGTACAAATACATACTATAACCACACTTACAGACTATATACCTTTTGTCTATGGGATTTCCAATACACATGTACACACATGCCCTTACACTTCTCAAGAGATGTTGGCACTTCTTACAAGGAGAAACAAGTCTCAAGAGAAAGAGATCAGAAAATAGGGTTGATTTTATTGATTAGAATGCTAGTTCTAAGAGCCATTGAATGCAAACTTGGGCAAGCCTCTTCCCAAGTAAGAATGCCAAGCTCTTGGTCATAAGTGATGAGGATGGCAGTTAGATGAGGAAGATGGGGATGGGAGATAAAAGACTAAGGCATTTAGTTGAGCAACAAGACTTCCTTCACCTTCTTCTTCTTTAGAGACAAGTCTTTGATAACCCACAACTCACTCTTCTTCTTCTTCTCTAAAACTCTTCTCGATTTTTTCAAAAACTTCGCATCTCATGCATGACCCTATTTATAGAGCTGAAGAGGTGAGCTTCCAAACTCAGTCGCCAGGCAGTGAGAGCTTAGTCGTTGGACTAGGTATCTACACTCTCTCACGAGTTTGCTTTGGCTGGCATACATCACAGGGGTCGGCATTTCAATCACTAGCCATTGCAGGCTGAGCAGTAACCTGCCAGTGACTGAACTTTCACCTTTATTGATGAATAGCCAGGTAGAGAGGGTTTGTGTAGTCAACTAAGCTCAATGGGAAAGTCCTAGCCTTTTGGAGGTGGGCAGAAAGGTGGTAGTAACTTCTTGGCCATCTCTCTAAGATTTGCATCGAAATTCAACTTGGGGTAGGGTCTGTAGTAACTTTATTTTCCATTTCAAGAAACAAGGTAATTGCATCTCTTTTGAATTTTGAAATATCTCAACAATCCCCCACTTATTGTAAAATTATTTAGTGGCTATATAACGGGTTTTGAGTGAGATCACCATGCATAAGTAAAGGTGGTGTCAACCTTGAACTCTTACATAGTGTAAAAAGGCTTTAGCTTGTCTAAATTTATGTTAGTGGATTAATCTTTAAACTATTTCTGATAACTAAAACTTGTCACACTGTCAGCACCTAATTTTGGCTTAAGGTCCAGAGGTTTCTTTCAATGGGCAGCACTAACTCTCTAGAATTGATCTTAGGCATTATAGGAAACCAAGGTGGTTAGATGACCTCCCATTTTTAGGTCATTCTCATTCTTTTATAATTTGACATTCTAAACCCCCGATTTTTTAAAGATCTTTGTTGGACCCACTTTTTTCATCTTTCTATCCTCTCTCCTAATCTCATAGCTTTTTGAATGGTTATTCTAACTTCAGTCACATTTATACTAAAAATTATAATTTTACCCCTCATTAAAGGTGGACCACCAAATCTCATTGTATAAGCATTGAATAATCAATCGGGTGTCATGGATGCATCTAGAATGGTCCAAAACCCAAAAATGGAGTGTTTAGTCAACAAATTCTGTCATATCATGTTTTGGTGAATCTTGATCCTTGATTTAGAATCTTTCAAAATATGATCATAATACACCCTAAATGATCAATCCAACATCATAGATGCATCTAGAACATCCCGAATCTTTGAAATAGAGTGTTCGATCATCAAAATCCATTGTTTCAATTTTTGGTGAATCTTGACACTCGATTTGGAATCTTTTAAATTTTGAACGATTCACATCGAATGGTCAATCGAATACTGTAGATGGATCTAGGATGCCTCTAAACCTTGGGATACTAGAAGCGACCTTTAAAGTCCATTCCTAAGCCTTCCATCACATTGTATCAATTTATGACCATCCGATATAGTACTTTGAGATTTCAAATTCAAAATCGGACACCCCACCATAACGATCAACACCATCGACTTAGCAAAGGAAGTGGGTTTGAATGAACCTAAGAATTTTGAATCAATAAATTCTCAAGTGGGTCCACCAAGTTACGGTATCCCGCAACACATAGGAATAAGTCCATTTTCATGACACATGGTGTGATTTTGTCTAATTAGGAAGAAAAATCAAATATGATCAAATCCTAATTTAATTCAAATAAAATAAATTAGAATAAGATCAAATAATCCAAAATCTAATCAAATAATAAAATAAAATAAAAATCTTTCTTAAATATCTCATTTCCAAATTCTATATAAAGCCCATCTTCCCTTCTAAAACTCACGGTCAAAACCCTAAGACTCTCGGACACCACTCTCTCTCATGGGTCCACACCCAGCTCATCTTCTCCACTTAGCCCTCATGTCCTACCCCACTAATCTCTCTCCTTCTCTCCAAATCCTCACTCTCTTGTGTTGTCTGGCCACCACTGACCACATTTATTTATGGGAACCCCCATAGAAACCATTGGGACACTTTCTTAGAACCCTATCTCTCTCTCTCCCAACCCCCTCTTTTTCTCTCTCTCATGGCTGAACCCCCCTCTCATCTGTGGAAAAACCTATGAAAATGCTCTAATCTCAAGTCTCTCACAAGCTCTCACTCACACGTCCCTAGTAGATTCTCTCTCTCTCTCTCTCTCTCTCTCATCTTCGACATCTTCTCCCACCTCTCACACGGTTCAACTCTTTTGGGACCCTCCACTCGTCAACAACCCTCCATTCCCTTATCTCTCTAATGTACAAACCCAAAAGGCTCCTATGCATCTTCTCTTTCTCCCTAAACCACTTTCTTTCTCTCATTAAGTAGAAACTCCAAGAAGTGCTGTCCAAAGGAAAGGAAAGACATTTAACAGGAGTGCATACATTCAAAGAAGTCATATATGGAGTTCATTAGAAGTATTTTCAATATGATTTAGGTCATGATGTGCCATTTGGTTGTTGTATAATTATGTCTCTCTTTGTTATTATTTTTTGTTTTGTTTTCTACATAATTCTTGTATGTAATAAACTGAATATCAAGGTGATGTAGGGTTTCATATATGATGATTGTCATGTTGTTTATTTTTTTATTTATTTTTTGGTGGTGTTGTCCGATTTCATAGTATCATACATCTTCTCTTTGAAGGATCCCATAGTTCTATTATAAAAGTACCATTAACTAGGTAAGTGGTTCAGTTTAGTCACACACCAATACACCCACTTCTGTATTGGAGTTCATGTATCTCTATTATTGATATTTTATTTTTATTTTTCTTGTTTTATGACATGCTTTACCGTGTTACCTTTGTTCTCCTCTCCCATATGACTGAAAACGGACACACCTTTGACACGATCCCACAACATCTCCATCACCCACACCCTGTCCCAAGTCCTTTTATTATTTGTGTTATGTTTAAGGATGGATATAGAAGTTTCTAAGATGCTTCCCGGGACATAGATGAACATTGTTGGTGGCTACATGCGGTTCATGTGAGCGTATGGTTCACTATGGTGTTTTAATAGAGGGAATGATTTGAGCCAACCAACCCGTGTGTGGAACACGTGCCATATCTTAATCTCTCCTTGTCATGGGCTAAAGCCGAGCAAGTTCAGCCCAAGTCATAATTATATCCAATCTCATATTCATAAAACTAATTTTTAAGTCAACCCATTTGACTATGTAAATCAAACCATACCAAACCTGGTCTGTTCAATCCAACTTGAGATAGAATCAGTCCAATCCAGCCCTAATTAACCCATAATGGATCAATTTGACAAAAACCCATCTAACCCAAGATAAGTCACCCTGAAATAAGTCAACTAGAATTACACCAACCTGAACTAGGTTGATTTGAATTGACTGAACCCAAGTTGAGTTAGCCAAAACCCACCAAGATTTCTTTTTTTTCCATTTTGTACTTATTTTCTTCCGTCATTTATGTATAATTTTGTCCTTTTGCATTTCATTTTATTATCTATTTATTCATTTTTTTAGTTTATGCAATTGTTATCACATTGTCACATTAGTTTAGTACAGATGAGCAATATATCATCTTTTCTTGTTTTGTATTATGCATTAACTTTCCATCTTTTACTTGACTATGAGGAAAAATGGTTTAGGGTACGCTCCCCTAACTTTACTTTTATTAATTATTATCTTTTTTTATTAAATAAAATGCAAATAGATTTTTTTATAACATATTTTGTGTACAGTAATGCACACATGTGCCCTAGTTAGTAGGGAAAACCACTCGCACAAATATGACACATTTTCTCAAAATTAGACACATTAATGCATGCACCATAAATAGAAGTAGACCTTAAAGTTGAACCAGTTTAAGTAGGTAACTGCTTATGCGGGTGGATCGGGGTGCCTAACACCTACCCCGGTCCATAATCGAACCACTTACCCATAACCTTATGAGTTGACCAATTTGAAATGGAGTCCGACATTTTTAAAATGAATTTTAAAATAAAAAATATTTATTTTAAAAAAATAGATGTATAGTCACATCTTTCAAAAGGTTGGTGGTGACTCCAAACCATCATGGGTTAGGCCCATGATGACTACACCACTTTTCTAAGAGGTTCACCCGTCATGCGAAAACCGAGGCCCACACACACGTACAGTACTCCCGATAAGGCTTTACTCATTCACACACACAAATTAATGTTTAATGGTCTATGCTATATCCTAATTTACTAAGTGCTCTAGAGACAACTTGGAACTCATAGGACATGGCCAACTTCCACACTTAGATAAGTGAATCTCTATCAAGGGTGTATACTAGCCCCATCCCAATTTGGGTATGTAGGATTCTTTAAAAGAACCATGTTCTCATCTTCCTACATTTGTGAGATAACCTTCATAGGTAACATGCACATGTTCTATAATAACTATCTTTTGCAAGAACAATACACATGTCATCTATAAGAATCATATTTGCAGGATCACCCTAGGAAGGGATATATTTCATTAAATGAAATTGTGCTTACAAGTAGATAGTATTTGATTTGTGTACCCATTGAACATAATATACAATCAGATTGGTTTTCCTTTAAACCTTCAGCAATCAGGTTGGGTATTTGTCAAATACACTTTACAGGCTTATCAGTTCCATTCCCCTCGATGTACTGAAGGTTAACACCTTACTAAAGCCTTTTGATAGTGGGTCTGCAAAATTTTCTTAGACATCATATATAACCATGATGCCGTCAACAATAAGACCCTTCACATGATTGTGTTTTAGGAAAGGATATATTTTATTAAATGAAATTGCACTTACAAATGGGTAGTATTTGATTTGTTTACCCATTAAACATAATGTACAATCAAATTGGTTTACCTTTGAACCTTGAGCAATCAAGTTGGGTATCTATCAAATACACCTTACAGGTTTATCAGCCCCATTCCCCTCAATGTTTTGGAGGTTAACACCTTGCTAAGACCTTTTGATAGCAAGTTTTCCAAATATTCTTTGGACTTTATATACTGTATAGTTATGATGCCGTTAATGATAAGACCCTTCACATGATTGTGTTTCAGGTGTACAGTCCTAGATTTTCAATTTTAATTCTTGGTCTTGATGATTTTACAATGTCTTTTTATCAATCTTGTTGGGATTCAATCAAGCATGACCTTTGGAAGCATTCAAGGAGTTCTACAATAGGGGTACTCTGCCTATTGGTGTTACTCACACCTTTATATCCCTTACTCCGAAAATTAATAGGGCCTCTCTCCTTAAGGATCATCATCCCATCAGTCTCATCAGAAGCTTCTACAAAATTATTGACAATATGCTTTCTTGTAGGCTCCGATCAGTCATGCATGAAATTGTTTCTCCTTCCCTGTGTGCCTTCATTAAAGCCAGGTAGATCACAAACAATATCCTAGTTACAAATAAATGTGTCAATTATTGGAGGAAGATTGGCTCTTCAGGCCTTGTTTGCATAGTTGATCTAGAAAAGACTGTTGATAGAGTTGATTAGGATTTACTAAAATGGGTGCTCCAAAAAAAAGATTTCGGCTTTAAATGGGTCAATTGAATAATGGGTTGTGTGAGATTTTCATGGTTTTCTACCCTCATTAATGGAACTTCAAAGGATTATTTTGTGCCTCTAGGGGACTTTGACAAGGTGATCCCTTTCCCCTTTCCATTTTTTTCCTTGGTGGCGGACTCTTTCAATGCCCTTCTCAATCATGTTGTGCATAGGAACCTTGAGGAAAGCTTCAAGCCGGCATCCTCAGATCTTACCATCTCTCATCTTCAATATACAGATGACACAACTGTGTATGTTAAACCATCCATCTCTAACATTCTAAACCTCTAATGCATTATTAAAGTCTGAGCTAATTTAAGGTTTTCAAGCAAATTGGAAAAAATTAGGAATTATCGGTATCAACATGGAAGATGCTCAATTACATACCATTGCCTCCCTTCTGAGATGTAGTGTGGAATCAAGGCCTTTAAAATATTTAGGCTTTCCCTTTGGAGGTCTCCCTCATCTTAGTATCTTTTGGGATTTGGTGGTTGAAAAGGTTGATAAAAGACTTGGGTCTTGGAAGAAATCATATATCTCCTTGGGTGATAGAATAACCCTTATCAAGGCCACTTTCTCAAATCTCCTAGTTTACTATATGTTAGTCTTCTCAATTCCATCTAAGGTGGTTAAGAATCTTGAGAAATTTCAACGAGACTTTCTTTGGGAGGGGTGTGTGCCCTAGAAGGATCACTTGATTAAATGGGAGGAAGTTTGTAAGCCTAAGTCTACAGGGGGACTTGGGATAGGCAACATGACCTCAAGAAATAATTCTCTTTTTGGTAAATGGATTTGGCACTTCATTGTTGAAGAAGGCAGTCTTTGGCACTCCCTTATTCTTGGCAAGCATGAATCATATTAAAATGATTGGGACACAAATCCGTATCCTATTTCAAGATCCTCTGTCATTTGGAAGTACATCCTTGCAACCCACCATCTCATATACTCTCACCTCTCCTTGGTTATTGGAAATGACTCTTGAGTGCGTTTTTGGAAAGATATTTGGATTGGAGACTCTCCTTTATCTTCTATCTACCCTAGACTCTACAAAATTGCTTCCTAAAGTGTAACGCCCTGAACCCAGACTCGGATATGGATCCGTATACGTCCTAGATTCTGATCGTTACCTTGCATTGATTTAAAAACCAATACTCACAATTTGATAATTAGAATGACCCAAATCATGGGCCGATAAACTAAGGTCTAATATTCCACTAATTCACAGTTCCAAATCACTTAAGTCCATTAAATTCGTTTAATTTCAATAATCAAAGTTTAATAAATTATGGAAGCGTATTTACACATATTTACATTCTTGTTCAATAATTACGAAAGCATACATCAATATTCAATATATCACAATAGTGCAAGTAACAATAATTCGCAACAAATAGTAACACTATGATCTCCAATGTAAATCAAAATAATAGAGTCAATGGTCTATATCAATGGGATGCCCTCTCACCCAAATCATAAATATGGGAAATGAATATCCACTATACCAAAAGTATGAACCCAAAATAAATGGTCTTAAATCATGTCCAAAAAAATAATGAAGAATAAAAGGAAAAGCTGAGGATATTGTAGCAAGTCTCAGATGGAGGACCTGCAATAATGGTCAGTCTAAAAAACGAAATGGTAGGGTTAGTCGCAACCTGTAAGCAATCTAAGTGACTATATATAATATGAAACAAAACATAAATCTGAATATTAGAATGTCCAAAGGTCAATATAGAACTAAATAGAGATCGAAATACTAATCATAGTCATGCTAGTACAACTAAACAATAATCAAATAATAAACTGAAGTCAAAGGTCCAATACAAAGTTCTAAGTTCAAATAAAGAATTTTGACTTCACAATTCAGAATTCAATGCTAAATACTGAATAAGAATTAGTGTCTAAATAAATAATTCAATAAGGAGATCAAAGCTTATAAATTCGTTGATGGATGTTAGTTTCAAAAGATCTCAAGTTTAATGATTCAGAGTTCAATGTTTTAAAGGTTCGGAGTTCACATGGTTCAGAGTGTTCAAAGTTTGATATTCAAGGTGTTCGGGGTTTGATGATTCAAAGTTTTCAAAGTTCGATATTCAAAAGGTTCAATGTTCCAATGGTTCAATGTAAAGTAATTGTATGCTCTGGCTAACCCCAGGGTAGGGTCTTAATCTCGTATCAAACCCCACGAGTTAGGCCAATGTCCTTGTTGTAATCCCAAGGGTAGAGTCCCGATCTTATGATAATCCCCAGAAGTAAGGC
>JAOXJP010225083.1:0-11631 GCA_025762735.1 Platanus orientalis | reverse complement strand
GTTGACAACCCAATATGCAAGGGTTGTCAAATGGGGAAGCAAACTAGAGTCTCCCACAAGAAAGTTACATCTATTAGCACTACTAGATCCCTAGAACTTCTTCACATGGACTTAGCCGGTCTAACTAGAACTGAGAGTCTAGGAGGGAAGAAGTATTTCATAGTCGTGGTTGATGATTTATCAAGATACACTTTGGTAACATTCCTAAGAGAGAAATCTGAAGCTTTCAATGAATTCCTAAGCATTTGTAAACAGATTTAAGTTGAGAAGGATTTGAGCATAAAGAGAATCCAAAGTGACCTTGGAAGAGAATTTGAGAATCACAAATTCTCTGGTTGGTGTGAAGAGTTTGGAGTGAAAAATTATTTTTTTTCAACTCCCAAATCACCCCCAACAAAATGGGGTGGCTGAAAGGAAGAATAAAACTCTTCTAAACATGGCTACAATGTTGTCAAGAAAAAACATAGCTAAGAGGTTTTAGGCTGAGGTAATTAGCATGACATGCTATGTCTTTAACCGAGTCTACCTTAAATTGGGTACATCCAAAACCCCATATGAGTTGTAAAGTGATAAGTAGCAAACTATTAAATACTTTAAAGTATTTGACAGTACTTGCTATATTTTTTGGGATAGAAAACATTTATATAAGTTTGATAAGAAGTGCGATGAGACCATGCTCTTAGGATACTCCACAACTAGTAAAGACTACCATGGCTACAACATTAGAACTCCCTTAGTGGAGGAGTTAATCAATGTGAGATAGATGACTTTGAGGCAATATATGAGCAAGAAAAATTGACAATAGTGCTGTCTGATCAAGAGAATGAGGGTTCATCTCAAGTGGAGTTTGAGAAATCCTAAGGAGATCAAAGAGAGCACTCTTCTTCATCAATTCTGAGGATGAAGTAGAAGAAATTCAACTTTAACCCAAGAATAAAAGGCTTACCAAAGGATTGTCATAGGGAGACATCATTGGTGATTCCAACATTAGAGTGAAGACAATGAGACAAATAGAAAACATCCTTAATCATTTTTGCTTCACTTCCAAGATAGAGCTAAAGAGAATTAAAGAGGATTTAAATGATCCAGATTAGATCATAGCCATACAAGAAGAACTAAATCAATTCCAAAAGAATGATGTATGATTTCTCACAGAACGGCCTACTGACAAGAATGTCATTGGTACCAAATGGATCTTCAAGAACAAACATGATGAACATGGTACAGTGATTAGGAATAAGGCAAAGCTAGTTTTAAAGGGGTATGCCTAGATAGAAGGCATTGATTTTGAGGAGACATTTGCCCCTATTGCGAGGTTGGATTCCATTAGGATCCTCTTGTCCATAGCATGCTATTTGAAATTCAAGCTTTATAAAATAGATGTCAAGAGTGTATTCCTAAATGGAATTTTCCAAGAGAAAGTATACGTTGAGCAACCTAAGGGATTCGTGGACCCTCACTTGCCTAATTACATATACTGACTCAAGAAGGTTTTGTATTGTCTTAAACAAGCTCTAAGAGCTTGGTATGAAAGACTCACAAAGTTTTTTCTTGATCACCATTTTGATCAAGGAAGTGTGGATAAAACACTCTTCGTAAAGAGGCAAAATAGTCATATGCTCATTGCTCAAATTTATGTAGATGACATCATTTTTTGGTCTACTAGTGAGGAGATGTCTCATGCTATTACCCAAACAATGAAATCAGAATTTGAGATGAGTATGGAAGGAGACTGAGGTTCTTCCTATGTCTTCAAATAAAGCAAACAAAGGATGACATTTTCTTAAGCCAAACCAAGTTTGCAAAAGACCTATCTCCAAGTTTGGATTGAAAGAATCCAAATTCGTTGACACACCCATTAGCATAAGTGACAAGATCACTAAAGACCTTGAGGGAGTTGAGGTCGATTCCACCTACTACAGGAGCATCATAAGGAGCTGGCTCTATTTAATTGCAAGTAGACCAGACATTGCATTCAGTATAGGTGCATGTACTAGATACCAAGTTGCCCCTAAAGAATCACATCTTAAGGCAGCTAAGAGAATTATCCGATATGTCCATATGACTACTGTGGTACCCATTTAACACCACATCTGAGATTGTAGGGTATTCAGATGCTAATTGGGTAGGCGATGTGGAAGATCATAAGAGCACGAGTGAAGGTTGCTTTTATGTTGGCAACAGTCTTGTTTCTTGGCACAACAAGAAATAAAACTCTATCTCTCTGTCAACTACCGAAGCTGAGTATATTGCAGCTAGGAATAGATGCACTCAACTTCTTTGGATAAAGGAAATGCTCAGAGACTATGAGTTGTCATAAGGAATAATGAGCTTATTCATTGACAACAAGAGTGAAATTGACATTTCCAAGAACCTGTTTCAACACTCAATGACCAAACACATAGACATTAGACATCACTTCGTTAAGGAATTGGTGGAGGAGAAAGTGGTGTTCTTAGATCATGTGAATAAAAAAGATCAGTTGGCAAATATTTTGACAAAAACCCTTGATTTAAGGAGGTTTGCATATCTGAAGAGTGTCATATGGTTGTGTGCCATGGGATGAGTCTAACTCATACCCAAGTGCTTAGGGTCCAATGAAAGTGACGAAGCACATAGACCAAGAGTGGCCCTCACTCCTTGCACACATGTGCTGTATCTGAGGAAGGTACAACATGTGTGATCAATCACAAGGTTTGTGCTCGGTCACGAGGCATGATCGATTATGAGGACAATTTTGTCCAAAAAAAATCATAAGCAAATTTAAACCCTCTTTAAAGCCCTTAAACCACATTTTCCCCTCATTTTCCCTGGTTCATTCACTAGAGACAAAGCATTTATGATCTCACAGACGTTTGAGCTCCCCACATCTAGGTTCAATCACTCCACATGTCTCTCTCTCTCTTAGATGATTGATCTTCCTCTCCTTCGCTATAAATTAGAGATTTGCCCTCATTCTTCTCACTAAACAAAAATGGTTTAGAAGAAATTAGCAATCAGGGCTTCAAAATGGTCTAAAGGAGGTGCATCTCTGGAAACTCTACCTCCTCCTGTTGCGGACCGAAGCAAACGACCAATTGGGGAAGGTTCTCAAAGGAGGAAGAGAACCAAAGGCCACAAAGAAGATGGTCTCTCTCCTTTCTGTGACCGTAAGGCATTGAAATCCTTCGAGAACCTTTTCTCAAAGCACCAGTTCATCATCGAGAAGATATAGATGTAGAGGTGCTACGTACCATGGAGGTGTATGAGCAGATGCATTCTTATAGGTGGCTCCCTTACTTCGATCTCCAGGAACCCATCCAAGATGAGGAGGTCTGGATTTTATACTCCAACATGTTTGGGGAGAGAAACCGAGATAACTCCTTTTACTCCACTATTTACGATTGCCTAATCACTATGAATCCCGACTACATTGTCAAGCTTCTCCCAATTCCATGAGAACCAAAAGGGATAGCATTCCTAGTCAAGATCTCCCTAGCAGAGAAGATTAAGATGATTGACCATCTGTGTATTTAGCACATCAGTTAGGGCATAAAGCTCCCCTATAGATTCTGTAAGCCCCTAGTCAAGTTCTATGGGCATGTGTTCTCCTACAATCTCATTCTAACGACCCATCGGAATGATCTCACTCTCTAGAAGGCCTACCTCATAGACAACATCATCAAGGCGCCAAAGATCGACCTCCTTGTAGTCATATGCTATGTCATCCTTAAGACTGCCAAGGCTAAGCACTCCACGGGAATTATTCCCTTCCCAGTGCTCATCACCGAGATCCTCGTGGCACACAAAGTACCTTTTCATCTTCTAGCACTAATGAAACATCCTAATACTCCCTTCACCATTGAGAGTTTGAGTCAGATGCACCTTGTGGAGAAAGTCACTAGCCCACAAAAGAAAGGGGTCAAACTAAACCCGGTCAAGGTTGCATTGGCCTCTACTAAAGCCACAATGATATACACGGTACTCAGGAAGCTTACTAGGGTTGGTCACAATCAGAAGAGGAACAACACCAACTTGAAGTTGGTGGTAGCCAAAGTCTCCACTCCCGAGGACCCGTTGGTCCCTAAATCAGCTAGTGACAGCATGGCTAATTATCCCCCTAAGGAGTCAGAGGAGGACGGCATAACTGAGCCTGAGGGAGATGAGGATGGAGGTGAGGAGTCCATAGGTGATCATGGGGAGGGTGATCCAGATGATGTGGAGGGTCATGTCGAGAAAGTTGAGCTTGAGGGCTCGGAGTATGAGGAGGGAGATGATTAGCTTCACTTGTTTTGTCTTGTGGTGTTTGTTTAGGCTATAATTGCCATATCTTTTGTTTCTCACCTGATGATAGTTTTTCTTTTTTGATATCTCTATGTATTGGCCATGGGCCATTTGGACTTACATTTCACAATTCTTGATGTAATTATTTAACTAACATCAATGAAATGACTTTTTATGTCTTGCACTGTTATTCAATTTCTATATATATATTTTTTTGTCTTCGGATTTTTGCTAGACTTTGCCAATTACATGGCAAAAAGGGAGAGAAATTTTACATTGGCCATGAGAGGAGAAATCTATGGGCTATGGGGGAGCATTGTTTTTATACTTGTGAAGTATAAGCATGGGGTTCTATACTTATTGGGGAGAAAGTATAGAGATGAGTATTACATATGCAAAGGCAAACACTCAAGACAATTGTATGCATAATGGGGAAGCATATAAATTTGGGGGAATTACAAATATTGCCAATACTAAAATTAAAATGAACACATTGATATTGCATTGACATGTCATGTTGCTCATATGCACACTTTTACATGCTTTTAAATTATTTACTTCACATATGGCTTGAGAAAGGTTTATGTGTTTGTATGTGCAGGTGTTGATGAGAAAGTCAAGATACTTAAAGTGCTGAATGTAATTTTTATTTTAATGTATCTTGTATTGGAGGTGATTGGCATGTATTTCGGGGGTTTGGGCAATAAGCCCTTATGTTGTATGGGGGGTTAAAGGCATTTGAGCCTAGTGATGTAATTTGGGGAATGGGCAAGTGTGACAAATGGCAATGGCCAAGAATATGGTTTTTTCCATGGAATTGACAAAGGGGGGTATTGTTGATGCAAAGGCATCATTTGTCAAATCCATGGGCAAAAGCATGAAAGAAGCTCCAACAAGTTAAACCTTGAAAACCAAGACTCAAGTCGGACTATAACTTCCAAGAAGGTAAAGGTATGCATCTAGACATAGGGATCATGTACCAGACCCTAGGCATGTCCACACACATGGTTGAGTGCCCCAAATTGATACCAAAAGGATATGGACCTTCCCAAGATGTAGATAGCCTCGTAATTACAAAATTCACTATATATGACCGATCACAAACCCCATGATCGATCATAATAGAGAATCTAGACTTGTGATCGATCACAAATCCCATGATCAATCACACTCAAAGTTTTTGTCCTCCCAAGGACTAGGCCCCTTCTCCATGACCGATCACAACCTGGGTCCTAACAACCTTATGATCGATCATAAAGTCCATGATCGATCACGGCATGGTTGTGACTTAAAGTGGGTCCCACACCACTCGACACTCCCTGACTATGTTTTGATGCTTAATAAAAAATGACCTGTGACCGATCATAAACCCCATGATCATCACTGATCTAGATTTTGGGAATCCACCATTTTCTCCATTTTGAATGAATGGCCAATGTTTCTTGCCTGTTTGAAAAGATTCTAACCCTAGGATTATGAGCTTTTTCCGTTCTCTATAAAAGGAAATGTTTCCCATTAGGGCAAGACAATCTTCAAGCATTCAAGTGAGTGTTATTTGTTTTGCTAAAAAGAGCCTCCAAGGGTGAGAAACCCTATTCCTCCATTGCTTGAACTACAAACTTGAAAGATCATCAAGAAAATCTCTCTTGATTCCCTCTCAACTTATATTAGCTAACATCTACTTTAGAGGTGTGGTTTGGGTTATCCCTCAAAGAAACCCTCTTTGTGGTTAGCCTAGCTTGAAAAACTTTAATACTATAGCTTGAAGAAGAAGTGGGTGTATAAGGCAAACCTGCTCAACAAGGAGCACTCCCACATGTGGTAAGAACAACAACATCAATCAACTTAGTGGTAATATTTTCTATTCATTGTGTATTCATTGCATATTCATTCATCATCCTTTACTTTTATTCTATTGGAGACATTGAAAGCTTTACTACCTCTGCCGAAGACACCGGAAGTAGTGCATACTCGTCAAAGACACCGAGTGTTGTTGTGTAACTTGCTTGTGAGCAAGTAGTGATGTTTTGTATGTTGACCTAGCTTGTATGTGACAATTTAAATGAATTATACCTAAGCTCATGGTGAGCTTTAGAATAATGGACATAGGCCTTAGTGCTGAACCACTATAAATCTTGTGTTCTGGATTAATGTGTGATGGCTTGGTTATTCCAAGGCCATTGCCTCCACCTCTACTTAAAAGCCTAAGAATGACATTGTCAAATCCAAAGGATCTAATCAACCACCTCCACGACCTTCTTACAAGGAAAAGGAAAAGGTGGAATCTCCTAGACCTACCACAAGGTCAAATAAGTTTGAGAAGAACACATCTACATCACTCAAAGGTAAAGCACCTATAAGACAAGGTAAAGAATGAGAGAGATCAATACAACTCTAATCTAGATCCTATGCACAGTGGTTGGGAATAATCCATAAGTCAACCAAACATCTTCCTCTAAAGGAGCTTAAGGAATGAGTAAACCTTATTCTTAAACCAAGGGGGTACGGAATAAATATTAAGAAAATAGGACTTCTACTCATGGAGGAGCTCAAATGAAAGCCTCCATTTTTAGGAAGACTAGGGGGAAACTTAGTCAAGGTGGAAATCCTAGAAGAGGCCCTTAATCCTTCTTCGATGAATAATCTAAAAGGAAACAATACAATCATATGCACTAAAAAGGCCCACATTCTTTTGCTATTATTGTGGCTTGGAAGGGCATATTAAGGTGGATTAAAGAAAAAGGACAAATGACATCAAGTCCCAAAGAATGCAAGCTAAGAAAACATTAAATGGAAAGAAAGTCAAGAATCTAAACTATTTTTAAAACATTGAAAATAGAAACCTCCAAAGGAAAAGGACCTAAACCAACAAAATGTCAAATGACAAGTCTCTTAACCCTTCAAGGTTAAAAGAGGTTGGGTAAGAAATGATGATCCCAAGTGTTTGGTCATCCACACTGCAGTAAGAGCCGGAAGCTCATCAAGGTGGTATCTTGGTAGCGGGTGCTCTAGGCACATGTCTAGTGAGAGATAGCTTTTCATGAAATTTAAGGAGCTCAAGGTGGCTATGTCACTTTTGGTGATAGAAACACTACAAAAATCCTTAAGGTAGGAACCATTGTAGCCCCCAGCATTCCACAACTCACCGACACACTTTATGTGCAAGGCCTTAAGCATAACTTGATTAGCATCAATCAAATATGTGACAAAGGTTATAAAGTGTAATTTAGCAAAGATGGATGTGTGATCAAGGATCATGGAGAATACAACATCCTAGCCGAAGGAGTAAGGATAAGTGACAATTGCTATGTTATTGATCCAAATTCCCAACAAGGGGACACTTGTCTTTTGACCCAAAATGATGAGACCAATCTTTGGCATTAAAGATTATGACATCTCAACATTAGGGACCTTGCAAGACTTAGCAAGAAGATGATAGTTAAGGACCTTCCCAAGCTAAGCAAGGTTGACAACCCAATATGCAAGGGCTATCAAATGGGGAAGCAAACGAGAGTCTCCCCCAAGAAAGTTACATCTATTGGGACTACTAGACCCCTACAACTTCTTCACATAGACTTGATCAGTCCAACTAGAACTGAGAGTCTAGGAGGGAAGATATATTTCATGGTTGTAGTTGATGATTTTTCGAGGTACACTTAGGTAGCATTCTTAAGAGAAATCTAAAGCCTTCAAGGAATTTTTCATTATTTACAAACGGATTCAAGTTGAGAAAGATCTAATTATCAAGAGAATCCGAAGTGAACATGGGAGAGAATTTGAGAATAACAAATTCTCAAATTGGTGTGCAGAGTTTGGAGTGAAACATGAGTTTTCTGCCCCCAAAACTCCCTAACAAACTGGGGTGGCTGAAAAGAAGAAAAGGATTCTTTTAAACATGGCTATAATAATGTTGTCAAGTAAAAACATAGCCAAAAGGTTTTGGGCTAAGGCAATTAGCACAGCTTGCTATGTCTCTAACCGAGTCTATCTTAGACCGGGTGCATCTAAAACCTTATATAAGTTGTATAGTGGTAGAAAGCCAAATGTTAAATACTTTAAAGTATTTGGCAGCACTTGCTATGTTCTTCGAGACAGAGAACATCTAGGCAAGTTTGATAAGAAGAGCGATGAGGCCATGCTTTTAGGATAATCCACAACTAGTAGAGCCTACCGTGTCTACAACATTAGGATTCACTCAGTGGAGGAGTCAATCAATGTGACGGTAGATGACTTTAAGGCAATATATAAGCAAAGAAAATTGTCAGTAATGTTGTCTAACCAAGAAAATGAGAGCTCATCTCAAGTGGAGATTGAGAAATCCTAAGGAGATCAAAAAGAGCACTCTTCTTTACAAGTTCTAAGGAAGAAGTTGAAGAAATTAAACTTCAACCTAAGGACAAAAGGCTCACCAAAGGATTGTCACAAGGAGACATCATTGGAGATCCTAACATTGGAGTGAAAACAAGGAGATAAATAAAAAAACATTCTTTGTCATTACTGTTTCACCTCCAAAATAGAGCCAAAGTGAGTTAAAGAGGCTCCAAATGATCCGGATTGGATCCTAGCCATATAAGAGGAACTAAATCAATTCCAAAGGAGTGATGTATGGTTTCTCACAAAAAAGCCTACTGACAAGAATGTCATTGGTACCAAATGGATCTTTAAGAATAAACACGATGAACATGGTACAATAACTAGAAACAAAGCAAGGTTAAGGAGACATTTGCCCTTATTGCAAGGTTAGAGTCCATTAGGATCCTCTTGTTCGTAGCATGTTATTTGGAATTCAAGCACTATCAAATGGATGTCAAGAGCACATCCTAAATGGAATTCTTCAAGAGAAAGTATACGTTGAGCAACCTGAGGGATTTGTAGAGCCTTACTTGCCTAATTACGTATACCAACTTAAGAAGGCTTTATATGGTCTTAAGCAAGCTCCAAGAGCTTGGTATGAAAAACTCAAAAAGTTTCTTCTTGATCACCATTTTGATCAAGGAAGTGTAGACAAAACACTCTTTGTGAAGAAGCAAAATAGTCATATGCTCATTGCTCAAATTTATGTAGATGACATTATTTTTGGGTCTACTAGTGAGGAGATGTCTCATGGTTTTGCCCAAACAATGAAATCAAAATTTGAGATGAATATGGAAAGAGAACTGAGGTTCTTCCTAGGTCTTCAAATGAATCAAACAAAGAATGACATTTTCTTAAGCCAAACCAAATTTACAAAAAACCTATCTCCAAGTTTGGATTGAAAGAATCTAAACCAGCTAACACACCCTTTAGCACATGTGACAAGATCTCTAAAGACCTTGAGGGAGTTGAGGTCGATTCCACCTACTACAAGAGCATCATAGAGAGCTTGCTCTACTTGATTGCAAGTAGACCAGACATTGCATTCAATGTAGGTGCATGTGCTAGATACCAAACTACCCCTAAAGAGTCACATCTTAAGGTAGCTAAGAGGATTATCCGGTATGTCCATGGGACTATGGAGTTTGGGTTGTGGTACCCATTTGACACCACATTTGAGATTGTAGGGTACATAGATGTGGATTGGGCAAGCAATGTGGAGGATCATAAGAGCACGAGTGGAGATTGCTTTTATGTTGGCAACAATCTCATTTCTTGGCATAGCAAGAAATAAAACTCCATCTCTTTATCAAGTTTCGAAGTTGAGTATATTGCAGTTAGAAGTGGATGCACTCAACTTATCTGGATGAAGTAAATGCTCAGAGACTATGAGTTGTCAAAAGGAACAATGAGCTTGTTTGTTGACAACAAGAGTGTAATTGACATTTCTAAGAACCTAGTTCAGCACTCAAGGACCAAACACATAGACATTAGGCATCACTTCATCAGGGAATCGGTAGAGGAGAAAGTAGTGTCATTAGATCATGTGAATACAGAGGACTAGTTGGCAGATATTTTGACAAAACCCCTCATCCCAAGGAGGTTTGAATATCTGAGGAGTGCCATAGGGTTATGTGCCATGGGATGAGTCCCTATGACTCATACCCAAGTGTTTAGGGTCCAGTGGATGTGACCAAGCACATAGACTAGGAGTGGCCCCCACTCCTAGCACACATGAGCTGTAATAGAGGAAGTACAACATGTATAATCGATCATAAGGTTTGTGATCGATCACGAAGCATGATCAATCACAAACCCCATGATTGATCACGAGGGCAGTTTTATCCAAAAATTTGTGAGTGAATTTAAACCCTCTTTAAAGCCCTCACAAAGCATTTTTTTCCTCGTTTTCACTGGTTCATTCACTAGAGATGAGGCTTTTTAGCTGCTGCAGATGTCTGAGATTTCCAACATTTTGGTTCATTCACTCCACACATCTCTCTCTCTCAACCAATTAATCTTCCTCTCCTCTGCTATAAATTGGAGGTTTGCCCTCATTTCTTCTCACTAAACAAAAATGGTTCAGAAGAAATTGGAAACCAGGGCTTCCAAATCGTCCAAAGGAGGTGCGTCTCAGGAAACTCCACCGCCTCCTACTGTAGACAGAGGCAAATGGCCCATACAGGAAGGTTCTCAAAGGAGGAAGAGAACCAAGGGCCATAAGCAAGACGGTCTCTCTCCATTCTATGACTGAAAGGCATTGGAATCCTTCAAGACCATTTTCTTAAAATGCTAGTTCATTGTAGAGAGGAATATAGTCATAAAGGTGCTTCGTACCATGGAAGTGTACAAGCAGATGCGTGCTCGTGGGTGGCTCCCATACTTTGATCTCTAGGGACCCATCTAAGACGAGGAGGTCTAAATTTTCTACTTCAATGTGTTTGGAGAGAACAATAGAGATAATTCTTTTTACTCCACTTTCTATGGTTGTCCGATTATGGTGAATCCCGACTACATGACCAAGCTTCTCCAAATTCCACAAGAAGCAGAAGGGATACCATTTCCTGCCAAACTCACCCCGGTAGAGAAGACCAAGATGACTGACCGCTTGTGTATCCAGTATGTCAGTTGGGGCACAAAGCACCCCCACAGGTTCTGCAAGCCCCTAGTCAAGTTCTATGGGCGTGTGTTCTCCTACAATCTCATTCCGATGACCCACCAGAATGATCTCACTCTTAAAATGGCCTACCTCATAGATAACATTATCGAGGGGCCAAAGATTGACCTCCTTGCAATTATATGCTATGTCATTCTTAAGACTGCTATGGCCAAGCACTCCATGGGAAGTATTCCCTTCTCGGTGCTCATCACCAAGATCCTTATGGCACATAAGGTGCCTTTTTGTGTTCTAACACTGATGAAGTATCATAATCCTCCCTTCACCATTAGGAGTTTGAGCCAGATGCACCTTGTGGAGAAAGTCACTGACCCGCAAAAGAAAGGGGTCAAACTGAA
>JAOXJP010225072.1:0-11631 GCA_025762735.1 Platanus orientalis | reverse complement strand
ATATTTTGTGATACACAACTTAAAGATAATCAGAGGTTGGCTGTGTTAAACAGCTGTAATTAACAAGTTCATCGAACTTGGAGTTTTAGTTTTCTACTCATAAAAATAATAAACTAGCCTCTAAAATGGCTAGGTAATTTGTCCAACAAATTTCACCTCATACATCAGGCTTGAAATTTGGTGTTACAAATTTCTAGCACGCCTGGTGGGACCATACTTTCCTCTCATATTTGTTTAAGTTCCCTGTATTAAATGGAAATTCCATGTTTTGGTAGGTACCCCAATGAAGTTGCAGCTGTGGAAACCTCTACTGGTTCACCGCAGGCCTCAAAGAAAATGTGGGTTGAGGTCTTGATCTCCCCACCTCCATTCACTCGTTTGGTTGAGGCTTCGGTCTCCCAATATCCACCTGTGGTTGAGGCTTTAGTCTCCCACAAGAAGGTGGACGCCTCGGTCTCCCTTACTTTACCAGGGGTTGAGGCGTTAGTCTCCTCCAAGGCTATGACAACACTGTCTATCTCAGCCAAAAAGGATAAGTTTAATGATAAATCAAGAGGGTATGCCACCCAAATTATTTCAAACAAGTCAAGGAAACAATGGAGACCAAAATCTGAACCAAACAAACAGTAAAAAAAATCAAAATCTCTAAAAAAAGATAGAATTTTGTCTCGGGCAAGGGCCTAGAATTTCATTTGCCACAACAAGAAGTGCGTGAATGAACTTAATTACAAATCCACATTCGCCACAACAAAAGTGCACGAATGACATACACATTTATCATTCGCGTAGGCGCTATGTAGCAAAGAAATGGAGAGAGGTCGGAATACACAAGCCTGAGAATAAATACACTCACCAAGGGGAACTAGCCAGTGGCTCTGTGCCTCTCATGCACAGTTCAGTTCAAGAACCTGTGGCAAATGATGATGAAACTTCACATTCGCGCACAACTCTGCACTCACGAAAGCGGTGAGATAAGCGCAATGTGGTGAGATAAGAGAAAGGGACCTAAGGCGGAGATCCATGATTCACAAAAGGACCAGCCACAAGGCAATATGGTCACTTAGACCCCTCTTAAGAGGCGCAACAAGCAAAATAATAAAGTAGGAATAGAGTTCAGAAACTCAATACATTTAACTTGATTTGATCTCCCCAAAGGAAGCAAACCGCCAAAAAGGAGGAGAACCTTGTCCTCTAAACATAAACAAAAAGCCAACCTACCCTAACTCTTTTATGAGTAACCATAAATTGGGGCATGCAAATCAATGCAATGCCACCCTGGGCACACCCCCAAGGAAATAGTCCCTTCTTGCACCCCATTGTAGCAAAGGTAGGAGATTTGGACCCGCCCACAAATCTCAGACAGTAGTAATGTTCATCAGGGCAAGGAAAAATGCTTTTATTGATACTCCTAGTTCTCTTGAGCCGTAATCATGAGCCTTTAACTTTGCCGGTATGATGACCAAAAGCCAGTTGGCGGCAAATGCCAGAACACTCAGAGCACCTTTAAGAGGACTGCCAATTACTGGGAGGGGTCCTACAACTTCTCCTATAATGTTCCATCATGAGGATAGTCCATACACCCCATATAGAGCCACCATAACAGTCAATGTCACCTCCACTTCACAGGGATCCCAGGCTACAATAGTAGGGTTAAGTAGAGGCCAGGATTTGCCCATTGGCCCATAAAAAATATAGAAAATATAGACCTTAGGGATTACTATTCCAACTCTGAAGGGAAACACACTATAACCGCAGAATGACGAGCTTAGGTAGAGAGCCGAGATCATTGCCTGACCATTCAGGATGCCGCCATAGCAGAGTTAAAAGCCATGATTGAATGGCTCACACTTGAAAGACATGGAATGATCCTGTCAAACCCCAATCTCACCATAGCGGAATCAACGAGGCCAACCATCCCTAACCAAGTGCAAGGAGGGTACTCTACCTATACACCTGAATATGCCTTTGCCACCCTGCCTAGACCTGCTCCAGTCATAAGCATTGCGCCCAACATATCCACTCCACAAAGACCACCCATACAGGCACCTCCACAAGGTTCGCATCCATAAGGAACTCACTAGGTCTCTTATTAGTAGCAAGAACCACCTTTGGCCTGGACCCACACCTCCATGGACATATGGTTACAATGGTTATACTGCATATGCATAGCCTCTCTTTATGCTGCAAGGACCATATATGCATCAGGGTCCACCCATGGTAGACCCTAATTACATGTAGATAATGATGACTGAAATGCTTAATGAATATAAAAAGCAAGAAACTGTAAGCACATATATTATGGGAAAACCATATCCCCCGCACGTTGACGTAACACCTTTTCCACCGAAGTTTGTTCAGCCTCACTTTAACACATTTAATGGGACAACATGTCCGAAGCAACATATCGCTCATCTCGGTGCTGTGCCATCTCCTAACAAGGTGACTTGTTATTAAAGTTGTTTGTGCAATCCTTAGACGAGGCATCTTTTACATGGTACTCAAATTTGAAGCCCAACTCTATCTCAGATTGGGATTCAATAAAACGAGCATTCGTACAATAATTTTATGACACATATAGACCTATCAAGTTGTATGAACTGACTAATGAAAGACAGTGGGGTAGTGAGTTGGTCGTGGACTTCATCAACAGATGAAAAAATGTCTTATGCATGTGAGAATACACCTTCGATCAAGACACTACTTGAGATGTGTCTATAGAATATAGCCTTCAAGCTTTCACTCCATCTCACGGTCCAAAAGTATTTTGGGTTTGATGATTTGATATCTAAGGTGTCCTCCTTAGAAAGGAGGCTACTAGACCACAAACGAGAAAAAAGAGGAAAAATAGTGGTTAACAAGATCGAGTCAGCCACGGTTGGTGCTAAAAGACCACCCACTAAGTTAGAAGGTCAAACACAACACAGAGGTAACCAAAGTCAGCGAGGCAAGAGGCCACTCCCAGAAGGCCAAGCATGAAAGAACGTTAGGAAAAAGCCTCTACATTTTATCCGGACGATTTAGAGAGTCTCTTTAGATAAATAGTTGAATCTCAGGATATCTTACTTCCTGGGTCAAAAAGACCTGCAGAAGCTGACAAAGTTAATGACCCAAAGTATTGCAAGTATCATCACATTCTAGGGCATACACTACAAGATTGTTTCGTGTTTAAGGACAAACTCTAAGAACTAATCGACAAGAATGCCGTAGAGTTAGATGAAGAAATAAGGGCTACAACCATTAATGCTGTCTTTATTGATAAAGACATGGTTGATCTCATCAACATCCAAGACAATGGGGATGATAAAGGTAATTGGGTCACATCCAAAGGCGAGATGGCATGGAAGATGAGACTCCAGGCCATAACACAAAGAAAGGAAAAGGTCCTTAAAAGGCTCTATGAGGATGACTTGTTAGAACAACCCCTTTAGTCTTTGGCTACACCAGAGGAGTTTATGCTTAAAGATCCATGTCCACCTCCAATAGCTTCTTGCAATATGATGTCAATTGTATGTGATGAAAATCCTCGCTCACAGGCCCTGATGCCACATGGATCAACATTAGTCATCGATTGCTCACAAAACACCGTGACATACCAAGATCACTCCAAAGGGGTAACTATTTCAATGGCGGTTTATAGGTATAATGTTGGGGGTATCTCTATCGCACTAATAGGTACCATCCAAGACCCCCCATTACGGTTTACTAGGATTACTCATCTGCCAATGACACCCTGGAAGCACACATACTTTCAGAATATACTAGCCAAGTTTAGGCGACAAGCTTTCCCTTGTCATCGTGTAGTCTATTTTGAGGAGTTTTCACCTAACTTCGAGGTCCCGTTATTTACCACATTCTCAAACTAAAACTACCAGTGTCCACGACGTCATTTGTTTAAGTTCATGATATCGTGTAGAGAGGTAATGCATAATAACAACTTGCCACTGCGATTGTTCCCACTTTCCTTGGACGGTTCACCAGTGGATTGGTACATGGACCTCGCGTCGTAAAGCATACCTTCTTGGGGCCATTTGATCGAAATGTTCATCCACGAGTTTATGAGGCCAGGCATGAAACCATATGATCCTTGGAATACAGATCCCCTGAGACACTCCCTTAACAACAAACATATGAGGAATTTAATGGTGCCCCTGATCAAATCATTTCCCAATTGTTGGATTCAAGATGGTTTGGCGAAACAAGGTAACCCATCAGACATGAGGTCTACCTCACCGAGTTCCTTGAAAATTATCAACTACCTTAGCTTAAGCTATATACTGGGAACGGGGACCCCCATGTCCACACCCACCGATTCTTGGAAGAAACAGGTTTGTCGGCCACTGCCCACGATCTATTGGTGCAGCTTTTCCTGGTGTCTTTGGACTCATAAGCTTTCGACTGGTACTTGACATTACCATCGTGCTATGTTTCTTCATGGCCAATGCTCATCGATCGCTTCTATCACTAACAAAGGGCGTATAGACACGACCTCCAATACATACAGAGTGTGATACAGTTTTTACCTCAAGACCAATGGGACATTGATATGGATGCCAGCAACTCCTCGACTTCAACTAACAAAGATGATGATGTCTCGAGTCTATGGCAGGCTAGGCGTTATGATTTAGACCTTCAAGATATGCTGCCTTTGATCACTGATTCGAACAACCCTAGCGATGATGAGTCTGGCTTTACTTATGCTTCTCAAGACATCTCTAAGAATGAAATGTCTGATAACCCATAAATAGAGACTTGTAATGTTACTAAACTTAAAATCACTACCCCGGTGGAGGGGCGCTAGCCACATCCTAGACACATCAATCAAGTTAAGTTGCGGTCCGGAAGACAGATACCACCATGAGGTCCCACAGCCAATCAACAAGCTGATGCAATGAAGAAGGCGGCCATAGAAGTTGAGCACAACAAGGCCATAAAAAGACGGATAACCCTGTTCTGTATGACATGATGACACACCTCAAGAAGATCGTATCATTACTGACGGTTTATGATGCTCTCCGCATGTCACCAGAGCTCAGGGCGTCTATGATCTATGCCTTAACTCACCCAGATGAGTTTACCATAAATGATGAGATTGCTAGGGCTTCTTGGAAAACTGTGACACGGGAGGGATTGTGCATGCCCACTGTCACCTTTAAAGATACTGATAGGTATTTCGATGATCCCGGCCATAACCGGCCCTTATTCATCACAAGATCTATCTACAATCAACCTGTGTCAAGAGTTATGATCGATGGCAGTTCAACAATCAACATACTTTCGGCTAAAACATTGTACTATCTGGGAATAGATCCATCTCAACTCTGGTCTAGCACACTCGTCATCCAAGGGTTCAATCAAAATGAACAACATCCTCTTGGTTCCATTAGGCTAAGGATAAAGTTTGGTTACATTGAGGATTGGATACCCTTTTATATGATTGATACCGATACCGCTTATAATGATCTCATAGGTAGGCCATGGATGCACAAGTTCCAGGTGGTCCCATCAATGCATCAAGTACCCTTGGTAAGATATTCAGGGTACCATAATAGCTGATAACAATCCATTTCAAATGGCAGAGTCCTATTTCGTCGACGCCACATATTATCAAAAGCCTGATCCCCTAGAAACATCAGCAAGGAACACGAAAGTGGAACTAAGCCCATGAAGCTAAAGATAAAGCATGGTATCACGATTACTAAGGGCCACCCACCATTACTACCTGAGTCAGTAGCATAGGACTTTGTCCTTCCTCTAGCGCATTTATCAGGAATGCATGTTGACCCTTATCGGACACCTTCCATCTTTTTGCCTGAAGGCTATACCCAGCCTCCTAATAGTTCAAGACCTACCTCACAACGAGAACTCAAGGACCCGGCTGGTCTGTTGCCCTATACAAAGTTGGTTGCATAATTGCTCCAGAACTTTGGCTTCGATCAACAAGGAAAATGGAAGAACTTTTATAAGGGCAAGAAAGTTTTAACTTAGCATTTTGAGCAGCTAGTCCTCCATTCTAAGAATAAAGATGACACAAGAGGGTTAGATAAAAGACCCACAAAGCTAAAAGTATCTTCACACACAATAGCAACATCTGGAATGGATCTGTTCAAAGACTCCCCCTTTGAGTGCTTGTTTGTAGAAACACAGTCACCTCCTAACGACTTTATCATGGACTCAGTAATGCTTGCACCTCCAGAACTTGAGGATGGAGGTCAGGCAACAGTGAATGATCTAATCGAGATAAACCTAGGAACAGAGGACGACTTCTGCCATACTTTCATTAGTGCATGCCTCTCTTCAGAAGAGCATATACTATACCTAGAATTCTTAAGGCAAAACCGAGATGTGTTTGCCTGGAATTACTCTGAAATGCCAAGATTGGACCCCAATGTGGCAGTCCATCGACTCGCCATCGATCCAACCCAACCACCCATTAAACAACATCCTCGTAAAGCCAGACATGATATTGCTGACAAAATAGAAGAAGTGGAAAAGTTGCTCAAAGCTAGGTTCATCTGTGAGGTCTGATACCTTAAATGGCTTGCTAACATTGTACCTGTACAAAAAAAGAATGGCAAAATTAGGGTGTGCATTGATTATAGGGATCTTAATAGCACATGCTCAAAGGATGACTTCCCTCTACCACTCATAAAGTTGTTGGTAGATGCCACCACGGGGTATGAAGCTCTCTCCTTCATGGATGGTTATTTCGGATACAATCAAATACAAATGGCTCTAGAGGACGAAGAGGTCCCAACATTTTGTACACCGATTGGGATATTTTGTTACAGACTTATGCCCTTTCGTCTAAAGAATGCCTGTGCCACTTATCAGAGGGCAATGACCTACATATTTGAGGACCTGCTAGATGACGCGGTTGAATGCTATGTCAATGATTTGGTTGTAAAGACAAAGCTTAGGCAACATCACATTACTGATCTAGACCATGTCTTTCAACGACTTCATCGTTATAATTTGAAAATGAACCCTCTCAAATGTGCGTTTGGCATATCATCATGATGGTTTCTCAGATTTCTTGTCTCGCACAATGGAATCAAGATCGATCCTAAGAAAATTACAACCATAATCGAGATGCCAAAACCATAAAACATCTCTGAACTTAAGAGATTATAGGGGAAACTCACCTACATTTGACAGTTCATTTCCAATCTTTCAGGATGTTGTCAGCCCTTTTCTTGCCTAATGAAGAAAAAAGTTCCTTTTGTATGGGACCAAACTTGTCAAAATGCTTTTGATAGTATCAAACAATATCTGCTAAATCCACCAGTACTCATGAGCTCGGCTATTGGTAAGCTATTGCTTTTGTATGTGACAACCATGAAATCATCTCTTGGGGCACTGCTGGTCCAACACAATGAGGAAGGCATGGAACATGCTTTGTATTATCTTAGCAGAACAATGGTCAGCCCTGAGTTAAACTACTTTCCCATCGAAAAAACTTGTTTGGCTTTGGTCTTCACACGACAAAAGTTGAAACATTATCTCCTCACCACAACAGTCTATCTTATATCACAGGCCGACCCACTGAAGTATATTGTGAGTCACCCCTCGGTACAAGGATGCATTGCCAAATGGACTGTCCTTTTCTCAGAATTTGACATCCATTACGTGCCACAACGCACAGTTAAAGCGTTGGAGCTAGCAGATTTCCTGGCCACGCATCCAGTACCAAATGATTCACCGCTTCAAATGGAGCTACCTGATGAGAATGTCATGCAAGTATAGATAAAGAAAGATTGTGAAATATTCTTTGATGGTGCATCCAGAGGTCCTTCCGCTACCCCAAGAGATAACACAGACAAGTCTTCAGGAGTTGGTATCGTTTTTGTCATCCCAGACAATGACATCGTCATGCACTCACTTACACTAACAGAGGGGCGTTCGAACAATGAAACTGAGTATAAAGCATTAATTACAGGCTTGGAACTGGCCTTGGAAATCCCCATAGATGACCTTACGTTTATGGGGATTCAGAGCTTGTTATTCGTTAGATGAATGGCCTCTACCATATCAAAAAGCCAAGTCTCACATCTTATTTTCAAAGGGCAAAAGACTTGGCGAAGTTGTTCTGGTGCTTGCAAATACAACATGTAAGAGGAGACCATAACGGACAAGCCGATGCATTGGCAAGTTTGGCAACATCACTCACACACCCAAGGGATTATTATCTCGTCATTCACATTGGGGAAAGACGAGTTGTGCCCTCGTTGGCTCCACCCATCAAAGAGAATGCTCTCCTTGTTTGCAACACCGACCTACACGAACATGATACACAAAGTATTGACGTAAGCCAACCGTGGAGGAAGAAGGCTAGTGCGAGCCCTTCATCCAACATCTCATGGATAGAAGGGAGCCACTAGACCCTGTGAAGCGCGCTGAAATAAGACGACGAGCTACCCGATTTACCTTACAGGGTAATCAATTATATTGGAGATCACTTGACGACATATTGTTGCGTTGCCTATCAGTCAATGACGCCAACACAGTGATAACTGAAGTGCACGCTAGAGTGTGCGGAGGGCACCATAGCCATCCTAAGCTTCAATACCAGCTAAAATGGATTAGCTATTATTGACCAATGATGGTGGTCGATTGTATCGATTTTGCCAAAAGATGTCGTGTTTGCCAACTGCATAGTGATTACGGCCATGTGCTGGCCAAACCACTGCACACCACCTCTTGTTCATGGCCTTTTTCCAACTGGGGAATGGACATAGTGGGACCCATCACCTTGACTTTTGCCAAAGGGCATCGATATATCTTAGCCGCAACAGATTACTTCTCTAAGTGGGCAGAGGTTGTAACCCTAAGAGAGATCAAAGCTTCTGACATCGTCTTGTTCGTCAAAGTTCATCTCATATACAGGTTTGACATTCCTGATCGTATAATCACAGACAATGGGCAGCCATTTGTGAGTTTACCCTTGTACCAACTCATAGCAAAGTACAATATTAACCTGGAGCATTCTTCAAGATACTATCCCCAAGCTAATGGTCTTGCAGAAGCTTTTAATAAAATCCTCTGTAAGATCATTAAAAAAATGGTAACTAGGCACAAAAAGGACTGGCACAAATGGTTGCCGAAAGCACTTTGGGCATATCACACTACCTTCGTACACCTACACAAGCAACCCCATACTCTCTGGTGTTTGGTGCAGAGGCAGTCCTACTGGTTGAAATCCAGGACCCATCACTAAGGGTAGTAATACAAGATGGCTTAACAAAGATTGAGGCTGCAAGAATCCACCTTTCGGAACTAGAAACCATTGATGAAGCTAGGCTTGCCACGCAACAACAATTGGAATTATACCAGCTCGCAAGGCTAGCGCCTACAAGAAGAAAGTTAAGCTTTGCTCATTTACCAAAGGTGAACTGGTACTTCTTGTACGGTCGTCACTTAATCCCATAAGAAGGAAAAAGGAAAAATTTACCTCTAAATGGGACTGCCCATATGCCATTGAAAAGGCCTATCCCAATGGCGCATACTTGCTTTGAGATGTGGAAGGTAATCAAATCCTCCTCGTTAACAATGCCAAATTCCTGAAGAAATACTATACTTAGGATGGGTCATAATGGCCTTAAAGGAACTACATCAGTTTGATTCTGTCATGTACAAACGTAGACAGTCCAGGCTTCTACTTCCCTAGATGCAACCCCTTCCCCTTCCTAAAAAGAAATGCCGATCTCATTAAAACCATCAATGGTAATGAGATGCAAATAGTAGACATACCCCAGTTTTAGGTTAAGAGATTCTAAGGGCAAAAAAGGGAAACATATGCATCACGCGTGATGGAAAGGGAATGATGAAAACCCGCATGGGCACCACGAGTAAAAGAATTTACTCACGACAAGATAAAATTCTCGCTGATCACATTGAAAATCAGTAATGGCAATGCGATGTAAAATCATGTGAACACCAGTTTTAATGAGCAACCATTAGTGGCAAAAAGGGACAAAATACCCAAAATCTCAGAATCGAACTACAGCCAGGCTTGATCCTGTTTTAGGGTACGTAGGCAGCCTACCATAATGGGCCAGGCACAGCCCCCTCATCATCCACCCCACAATCTCTCTTTGAGAACTATATTATTCTGTTGAAACACTACATGATATATTTCTCAAAGGGGGAAGGAAGACACATTTGAACTTGCTCAAACTTTGAAGACATATAGATGTGGATAATATTTGATAAAATTTAAAACTTTTATTAAATGGATGTTGCTACAACAAGGATAATACAGTAAAGGGTGCTCCATCTTACTCCTACCCTACACCCTCAATCTCTTGCTGAGTCGGGGCTACTAAAGCCTAGGAGTTTGATACGCAACGAAGACAACACCTCCATATTCACTTCCAGGGTGTCATTCACCGCATTGACATCAGACTGTGCTACATTGAGGTTGTGAATAGTCTCCCTGCAAAGGCTGTCACACCGGTCCATCTCTCAGCTCATCAACTCACCCCTGCAATGGTCCACCATGTAGATGGTCCGATGAATCGAGTTGACCTCATGATCGATGAACATCTTGCAAGATTCTAGGAGATTCATCACTTTGCTGAAGTGCTCCTTCAACACTTCCATATGTGCCATTAACTCATTGGCATCTCGCACCAGTGGCCAGATCTCCTTTAGCACCCGAGTTTGTTGGAAAGTTAAGTTTGTCATCCTAATCTCCTCCTCTTGAAGGTGCAGACGAACATCATGCTCCAGTCCCTTTAACACCTTGATATCCTTTACCTCATAAAGTTTAGACAATGCATCAAGGAGGCACATCACCGTTCCTTTGAACTCGGAGTTGTATATGTAGGCCTCTATGCAATCCAGTGTATCTAAAATCTCTTGTCGGAAGAAAGGAATGTCTACCTCCTCAACAGATAGGCCAACTAAACTCCTAATCAGCGCATCACGCCTAATCAGCCTCAATAACTCTTGGCTCCACCTCCCCAGTTGTGGGTATCCTTATTACATTTGCAAAAGAAATCAATGGCGTCATGCTATGAGAACCAAGAAGACAGACAATAAAATAAACAAGGGACCTAAGGAGTACTGCGGTTAAATAAAGGCTCAACACCCTCCCCCTCAGTTGAGGAGGACTCATCTCACTTCACATGCGATTTGGATGATTCTCCAACTTCGGGAACACTGGCAACCTTTCTTTTGGGAGCCATGCTTATGGCTCAAGATGAAGGTATTTGTAAAACCGATGGAATGGGAAGGACAATAGGAGCTGTCCTCTTATTTATAAACATGAACAACCACAATCTTTTAGAAAGGGGTGTCTTGGAAAGAGAATGAAATGATAAATGCATCCCATTGCGACAGTCCAAATTCGGCCAACGCCATTTAAGTATCCTTTACAAAGTGATGGTCTGATAGTGCTAGCAATAGGAACCACTAATGCCACTTCAAGGACATGTGTATATTGTCGCGACATTTACCGTAAAAGGCACAACACCTAAAAAGGCATACATAACCATGGCTTCCAGTTTTTGACTCTTATAAAGTCAACCATATCCAACTCTCATAATGCTAAGGGACAATCACATTCGACCTTTGAAGTCAACCCATTTTGACTCTCATAAAGTCACACAACATATGACTCTTATAACGTCC
>JAOXJP010225061.1:0-11632 GCA_025762735.1 Platanus orientalis | reverse complement strand
GTCTCAATGCATGATTTTTCTCCTAATGCTTATTTGTTCAATGCCTGATTTTTAATTCCTTAAAAATTAAGCGTTAGTTATTAGGAGAAAATCCAGTAGATGGATTTCTCAATTTTGGAACCCTTAGGGTTTTAAAAAAATTGTAAAATTAAGCATGCTAACAGGCAACATATATATGAACATCATATAAAAATTTGAGCTTTAGATCATGTATAGAAAATTCAAACTAAAATCACCAAATATTCACTAAACTAGATCTCGAAAGACCCAATTTTTTAGGTCTTTTTGGAGGGCCATCTCAAGGCCTTCCATAGCCCCTAAAATCATGAAATTAAATCTAGCATCTAGCATATATATCTAGTCTAACATAGTAAAATTTGGTATCAAGCATCCCTCTACAAAATTCACAAGAAATTTGGCATGGAAATAGGTTAAAAATGAAAGCAAGTAGAGGCTATTGAGCCTCTACTGTGTAACCCGAATTAGAGCAATGCTCCAACATGAATTGGACAAACATAATATCATCTAAAATTGACATATAATCAACGGGGGAATGAATTGAACTCAAGTTTAGGCTTACCTTGGGTCCAAAGTGGCCTAGGGTTTGCAACTCCTCCTTTTCTTCTTCTTCCTCTTCCTTAGAGTTTTTTCAGGTTTTTTTTTCTTTTGCCAACCGAGGGCTGCATGAATTTGGGGATATTTATAGCCCCAAATTGGTGCAATGGATGGCTAGGATTGATCTTGGAGTTTTCTAGGTGGAGGGCTAGGATGTGTTTGGCTACAAATGAGGTGGATGGCTGAGATATGTTTAGCTAAAATGAGGTTAAGGGCTGAGATATGTTCAGCTAAAATGAGGTGGAGGGTGGGGATTAACTTGTGCTTGTTGGCATGGATAGGTAAGGTGGAGATGCCAATTATGGGTATGTGATGGGTTCTCTAGGGATTTGAAATCCAAGGTGTAGATCCAAGGGAGGAGAGTGGAAGATCAAATGGGAAGATGCAGTTATAAAAAATGGCCTTAAGGTGTGAATGCATTTAATGTTAAAAATCTTTTAACTTTAGGTCATTTAATATATAATGATTACTTTTAATTTTTTGAACCTTCTCTGTACCATCACTCCTCGCGAGCTCTTGAGCTCAGAAGTTGGTCCAGTTAGTGTCATTTTTAGAGGTCGTAAATGCTCCGATTTTGCTGGTCTAGTCATAACCAAATTACGAAAAGGGCAAGGGGTGAAATCAGGGTTTTTTTTACTTGAAAAGATCTCATATGTATTCTGACAGGGCAAGATGGTAAAATTGATTCAAGAATCACCCAGAGATAGATGACTCTGAGTCTAGGTGAGTCACAGCCTCTGACTCCGTAGGATTACAGTACCTAAACATGAAACTGGGTTAAAAACCATTTTTCACACGATTTGACAATATTGGATAGGGAATGTTGCTATTTTTTTTGTAAAATTCTATCATGGGCCATATCTGGGGGATTTGAAGCTTGAAGAGTCCTTGAGTTATAGGAGCTAACAAATTGGCTACTGGGTTCCCGGGCAATTGCTGAGGGTTTTTCGAAGTAGGGTCGCTTGGAGAAATTAAATTGCCTGAAGTTGGGTGGAATTGAATTGCTGGACATTCTTTGAACCAAGAGTTTATGAAATGTTTTTTTGAGGACAGGGGTGGTGAACCTAAGAAAATGGCCTTGACTTTGCTACATTTTAAGTCTAAGATAACTTTTAAGGGCATTTTGCATACCAAATACAGTTGAAACGTGCTTTTTCTAGCTTTGGGTAGAAATTATCACTTGAGCCATGGTTTTTTTGTAAATTAGTATAAATCTGATAGTCTTAAGGCTCTGAATTTATAGTGGGATGGCTATTGACTAACTAAATTTCTAATTTCAGATGAACTCCCGGGAGTTGGTTAAGTACCTAATTTTTAGACCTAATTTGTTGCACTTTTTGGAGTATTTGGGGGAATCTTGGCCGATAAGTTTCACGAAAGTTCCTAGTCCTTAGCCAGATTTTTGAAGGCCTCATGGGTCTAGAGAGATGGGCACTGACTGATCTTGATTTGGAGGTCTAGAGAATATTCTGGCTCCACAAGAGTGAAATGTGGCAAAACAGTCTTTTGACCTCTTGGGGGAAATTTGAGGTTTCACAAAGGTTTGAGGTTTCGAAATCCTCTCCTCAGACCTGAAGATTTGAAGCTAAGGCTGGGGTTGAGATACGACGATTGGCCTTTCTAGATTCGAAGGTCAAATGAATCTCTGAGAGCTTCTACAAGGGTCATTTCTTAGTCAAGGTTGTTAGAGATTGAGAAATTGGTTATTGCCATTCTCGAGCAATGTCTATTCAGTGTCAAGTTCCTTAGAGAACGGAGACTCAGGGATACATAGGATATGAAATTACACCATTCGGACAACAGGAGAGGCTCTGGGGATCCTTTGAGGGTCCGAGGGTAAATGCTCTGAGATGAAAAGAGTAAAATGGTAATTTTTTGCCCACAGGTCGAAAAAAGGTGAAAATGAGAATTCTTCGCCTGTGTTACTTCATGACAAGAAGGCTTGTGTAGGTAGGAGAAATCAGTGATCTGAGTGATAAATAGTGAGTTCAGGGCCTTTGAAGGGAAAAGGGCAAAATGGTAATTTTTTCACTTGTGATGCTTTGTTGGAGAAAGGCTTATAGGAGGTGGAAAACTTGCTGATGACATGAATATGATTCTTAAATGTGGACCCTCAATGTCTTGTTGATGTTTTTGATAAAGATTAGGGTTTGTCCTGAAATGGTGCATTTTGGGCTATAATAGGGTGCTTTGACTAGTTCATTTACGATTGGAGTATCCCAGAAGACCTCTTTGAGTAACCTCTTAGAGTCTAGGTTTGCTCTTCCTAAGCCAAGGGTGCTTAGCGTTTTGATGCCTAAATGTTGTTATGCTATCCTTATGCTATCACATGACCCGAGTCAAAATTTTGGTGCTGATAGGGATGCTCTAAGGATTTGAAAATCAAGGTTTGTATCCAAGGGTGGTGGACTAGGGTGCATGGCAAGAGATTCCAATCCAAGGGCTTTCACAAGTCATCAAAGCATTAAATGCCATTAATGAGCTAAGTTGAAAAGTCTTAGCTCATTTATGATATTTATTGCTTTTAGGGTTTTTCGAACCCTGTCCCCACTGTCATGCCTCGTGAGCTCTTGAGCTCAGAAGTTGGCCCAGTCAATGTTATTTTTAGAGGTTGTAGACGCTCTAATCGTGCTGGTCCGGTCAGAACCAAATTACAAAAAGGGTAAGGGGGTGAAATTAGGGTTTTTTAACTTGAAAAGCTCTCATATGTATTCTGAAAGGGCAAGATGGTAAAATTGATTCAAGAATCACCTAGGGATATATGACCTTGGGTCCAAGGGAGTCACAGCCTTTGACTACACAGGATTACTGTACTTGAGCAGGAAACTGGGTCAAAAACCATTTTTCACATGATTTAACAATATTGGATGGGGAATGCTGTTGTTTCCTCTATAAAATACCATCATGGGCCATATCTGGGGGATTCAAAGTTTAAGGAGTCTTGGACAGAAGCTGACAAATTGGCTGATGGGTTCCCAAGCAGTTGCCGAGAGGTTTTCGAAGAAGGGTCACCTAGAAAGATTGGGTTTCTATAGTTGCCTAACGCCAAGTAGAATTAAACTGCTGGACATTCTTTAAACCGGGAGTTTGTGAAATGCTTTTTTGAGGGCAAGGGTGAAACTGAGAAAATGGGTATGACCTTGCTGTATTCCGAGTCCAAGAGAACTTTTAAGGGCATTATGCGTGCCAAATACAAATGAAAAGTGTTTTTTATGGGTTTGGGTAGAAATGATTGCCTGGGCCACAAATTTTCTACAAATTAGTGTGAATCTGATAGTCTTAAGGCTCTGAATTTATAGTGGGGTGGCCACTAACTAACTAAATTTTTGATTTCAGATGAACTCACAGTAGTCAGTAGAGCACCTAATTTTTAGACCTGATTTATTACACTTGTTGGAGTATTTGAGGGAATCTTGTCAAATAAGTTTCATGAAAGTTTCTGCTCCTTAGACAACTTTTTGAAGGTCTCACAATTCTGTAGAGATGGACACTGACTAATCTTGATTTGGAGGTCTAGAAAATTTTCTGGCTTTATAAGAGTAAAATGCGGAAAAATAGTTTTTTGACCTCTTAGGAAAGATTTAGGTTTTTACAAAGGTTTGAGATTTCAAAATTCTCTTCTCGAACTTGGAGATTTAAAGCTAAAGTCGAGATACAACAACTGACCTTTGTAAATTCGGAGATCGGATGAATCTCTGAGAGCTTTTGCAAGGGTTATTTCTTAGTCAGGGTTGCCATGGATTGAGAAATTGGTTATTGTTGTTCTTGAGCAATGTTTGATCTGTGATGAGTTTTTTAAAGTAGGGAAACTCGGGGATGCATAGGATCTGAAATTACACCATTCGGACGACAAGAGTGGCTTCGGGGATCCTTTGAGGGTCTAGGGGTAGATTCTCTGAGGTGAAAAGCGTAAAATGGTAATTTTTCACCCATAGGTCGAAAAAGTGAAAATGAGAATTCTTCGCTTGTGATCTAGATGATAGATAGTGAGAAGAAAAAAGGGTAAAATGGTAATTTTTTCATTTGTGATGCTTTGCTAAAGAAAAGCTTACAAGAGGTGGAAAACTTGCTGATGACATGGTTCTTAAATGTGGACCCTCAATGTCCTGTTGATGTTTTTAAAAGAGATCAGGGTTTGTCCTAAAATGGTGCATTTTGGGTTGTAATAGGGTTCTTTGATTGGTTCACTTGCGACTAGAACATCTAGGAAGACCTCTTTGGGAATGCCTAACCTCTTAGAGTCCAGGTTTGCTCTTCCTAAGCCGAGGTTGCTTAGAGTCTTGACGCCTAAATGCTGTTATGTTGTCCTTATGTTATCACATGACCCAAGTCAAAAGTTAGGTGCTGACAATACTTCTCTTACATCTTCCTATCTATCAAACCTACCTTCTTCCTTGCAACCACTACCTAAGCCTTCATATACCACTTAGATAGCCCTCTAACCCTTCTATTAAACAAACATCTCTTCGCCATGTTTCCTAAGTCTTACCATCATGTCCTTAAACCTTGACATATAGAAATCCCACCTCCAAAACCAATAACTAATCTACAAAAAACCCCAAAACCTACAGATTCACTTATTAGAGCATCATCAACATTTGATCCTTCCAAAAGACGTATCAGAACCCATGAATTCAATCTCCTCTTTTCTTAAGAACCTTACAATTTTAACCATAACTCCGTCAATCGATGCCATTGTTGATTCAGATTCTTAAGACCCCTCAGAATCAGCATTAGATACAGATTCTTTAGCCCCTCGGGTTCAACATTAGAAGCACTAATGCATGAAAATATGGATGAGACCCAAAAATCCAGCACCCAGATCCACCTTTAAACCTTCATGGACCAACCTATATACCGGCAAACCAACAATGAAAGATATTTGCGGATACCATAGAATCCAAAAAATTCTTCTCCTTAGATGAACCTTCTCCATCTTAATGGAGGAATCAAATTCTCCAAATGTATGGATTGATGCAGATGCTCAACTAAGAAGTACTTTCCTTAAATTTGCCTCTCGCCTTAGTGGTCGCCTTAGAGAATGGTAGTTAAGTATCGAAGAATACTGCCAACTACAAGCATTGTAGTGTCTCCTATAATTGATGCTCGTCATGGCATTAATCCACAATGATTTCCTAGGAGAATAGACTCATCACACAAGTTTGGCAAGAGAAGAACTTCTTAGTATGAAATGTTGTTTCTATAAAAGGAAAGATCTCGAGAAACATTATGACAATATGTCTAAGAGGTTTTATATACTCAAGGGAATGGATGATCCAAATCTCAACAATCTTTCCTCAACTCCCTTCTAGAACCACTAGGCAACAAAGCATTTAATTTAATGGAGGCAAAAAGAATCTCCTTATAAAACACTTCCCTTGGAGAAATATATCAACATGGCTTCCTAGCATTAGAAAAGGAAGCATTACCAAAAAATCTTCCCTTCTGATGATAATTTCTCCAACAAGTTCCCCCCTCATAGAAAATTCTAAAAGCATTCTCCAAGTGTTTTATTTGCAATCAGCCTGGTCATTTTACAAAAAATTTCCCGAACAAAAAGAACATCAATTTTTTTTCAGCATCTGCTTCAGTATGCTAATTTAGAGTTCTTCAATGCAAAATCAATCTTTTCTCTCAAAGGCGAACATACTCCAGAAACTTTGTTTGTTGTTCAAGTTCCTATCACGGTTAGTGTTACAAATTCATCAAGCTCGGATGAGTAGGATCTACATTCGTACCTCGGCCTACAGAATTTAACAGTCTTTTAGGCATCTTTGCCACTTTTCCTTCCTACCATACCAGCCTGTCCTAGCTTCCACTAAGACCTACATTCGTACCTCAGCCTATGTCAAACCATTTCCTGTTATCACCTTTTTTGATACCAGTGCGGTTGCCTCCATTATAAACCCAACCCTTCACCCCTCATCCCATTGGAAGCCATTTTCTCAAAATTTCAAAGCAGCCAATAAAGGTCATTTTGAAATTGATAAAATCAATAAACCCCCATTCTTATTCAAATCTTTCCAACCCTGACCATTACCTATCATGTCCTTGGATCACAACTGGCAGGAAAATATTTGATTAGGATTTGATATCCTGCATCAAATCCCTCACCTCCGGTGAGCTCTGACATGATTCTCAAAGGATATCTCTTACTATGATTCCCCTCTTCCAAAATTGTATATTCATGATCCAAACCCCTTTCAAGCAATCACCCAAGAATTGAGAACCAAAAATTGTGCCACCTCTCATTCTGAGTTTCTCTCCAAAAATCCAAATCCCTTATGGAAAAACCCTGAGTTCTTTGTGCCACCTTTCAAACTTTAACTAAGATGTCAATCCCATCAAGGCAAGCCATAAGGGCATGAATCCAACTCACTATTCCCTGGCTCAGTCCAAGAATTGCTCTAGTTTGAACAAGAAGGATTAGTAGTAGAACCCAATACTTCTCAGTGGGCTTGCAAAGCCTTTTATGTCAATAAATGGTCAAAACATGTCAGAGGAAAATTAAGATTAGTCATCAATTATTAGCCTCTTATCCATTTTCTTGCAAATGACATTCCCCATAAACCATTTTCTTGCAAATGACATTCCCCATTCCCCCAAAGAACCTCCCTATTCCAACATTTGACAAATGCAATATTTTTTTTTCAAAATTTGATTTAAAAGCAGGACTTTAGCAACTTAGAATTCATCCAAACGAAAGGCCTAAAACAGCTTTCTGTAGCGAGACCATCATTTTTAATGGACAGTAATGCCCTTTGGCCTGGAGATTGCTCCATCTCACTTTTAAAAGACCACCTATTTTACAAAATGATTTACTTTATATTGATGATATCGTCATGTTTTCTCTAAATCAAGAGACACATCAGTAGCTACTTCAATAGTTCTCAATGATCCTTTCCAAATATGGCTTTCTGTTAGTAGAAAAAAAGATGACAATAGCAACAATGAAAGTTGACTTCCTTGGGAAGCACCTATCAAATAGACAGTATTCTTTGTAGCCACATATTGCAACATTTCTCTAGGAGTTCCCAAATCACCTTACTTCAGTCAAAATGATTCAACAATTTTTGGGACTTGTAAACATGTGGCTGATTTTGTTCCTCACCTTGCCATATGTAGAAATCCTATTTCATAGCTCCTCAAGAAAAATACTCCACTTTGGGATAAGAATCATACTGCAATAGTCTAAGCATTAAAGAAAATCTCTACTCATTTTCCTCTTCTTCAAATCCCCAGTATTAGCCACAGAATCCTTCAAACGGAAGCCGACAACAATCAATTGGGTGCAGTTCTTTTTGAATAACTAGATGGGAAAATATGTGTGGATACAAAAGTGAAACTTTCACTCCTGTTGAATCTAGTTATCATTTCACCTTTAAAGAAATCATGGCAGTAAAATAGGCCATAGAAAAGTTCCAATTTCACCTTATTGACACCATTTTACCATAGAAATGGACATGAGCTTATTCCCACAAATGCTTCAATTTAAGAAAAAATTGTTGCCAAACCCTCAACGCCTTTCAATGGGTAAATTGGTTCTCTCATGAACTAGTTCCATGATTTACCCTTTGAAATCCGAACGCAAATCTTGGAATTCCTCCAAACCAAAAGAAGCATTCACAATTTTCATCAATTCATAGAAGTCTCCATCTTTCAACATGGTAGAATTTTCAAGCATTTACCACACCCTACTCCCTTCAGCATTATTACCATGTTCCAAAAGAAACACTTTGTTTTCTATGGTATCTCTTTAAAACATACATAGTTGCTTTTATTTTTTATGTTCTAAAACTATATGCTTATCTCCACGAATGTGTTATCAACTCCGTCCTAACATAAAACCAGGCAGGTCTGATGAGATGGTTCTAGTGGTTCCATTCTCTCTCCACATGGCAACAAATGCTATAGACTCATCATGATAAATACGCGATCGTTACATTCAAAAATCCTACAAACATTGTCACAGAATCTGAAGGATAAACTATGTACTATACACATGATCCAAAGTAGAGCAATGTTACTCTTTTAACCAATCAAAACACTATTAAGTCTCACCTGACTGAGTGGATAATTTTCAAAACCAACATGTGTGCTCTCAACAATATGGACCCTACCCATGTGTCACCGCTTATAATGGCAAACCCATTTGCAGACCTCTACCATCCAATATCACAACACTTGTTCATATGTCTTGAAGCTTTCTTTGACTGCACAAGACATCTTGAGAACAATTCCCAAGATTCTTTTCCTTTTGTCGATCATGAATCTGAAGAATCTGAGGAGCATAGTGACTGATCCATGGCTAAGCAAGCAAACCTTATCTTTTATTTTGTAATATTATAATGTATTTTAAGATCTACCTTGTAAATTTTGCCTATAAATAAGAGGATCTTCTTGCTTAAGAGGACAGACGGGAACTTGATTCACCATAATATGAATTAGTACAAAAAAATAATAATAATATGAATTGTTACCAGCCCCAAATCAAAATAGTTATTTCTCCTTTTATATACAAATTTGGATGAAGTATAAATCAAATGTAATCTCAATATCAAAAAGAGAAAGTTATGTGAATCCACACCTTGTTTTTGAATTTTAGCTCAATAATTCATTTTTTCTAACACCTTGCACACGAAGTAGCAAAGAATACATGTCTATAAAAACATAGAATTATCAATGCTACAAATGTCCTCATATATAATGTGTTCCATTAATGATTACAAATGATATCTTCGCATATTCTTCTTTTGCAATATGCTTATTGGGTAAAGGTATACCAAAAAGAAACCCTAAAGTAGTAACAGTTCTCTAAAGAATACGGACAGACGGTTGAGGGTACCTTTTAATGTCATAAAATTCACATTCCAATGCAGATAGGATCATACTTCAGATGAACAATTACTGTATAGAGATACTTCCATTCGCTCCTAATTACATTGACTTGTTAGTATATCAAAAGGATGCTAAGTAGAGAGAATGTGTTTGAGAGAGACCTTAGAAAGCGAGAATCCGTCATCGAAGACAATTTTCTTGTTGGGGACGACAATGTTCGAGGAAGGCTGGGTTGAATCAACAACTTGTGATAAGCTGATGGGATTTTGAGGAGGCATAAGCTCGGTTGATGAAGCTTCTGGTTCTTAAAAGGGTTAGAGAAGGAGCTGTAGTTGTAGAATCGAGAGAGAGAAGATATCGGCGATTGCCTTTGCCAAATGTAATACTCCAATTAATTGGGGGTATTTTTTGGAAAAAAAAATATGAAACAACATAAATTAAAACACCTGAAGGCATTAGCCTCAGTCGACCGAAATAGAACGAGAGCGAGGGATAGAAGGAGTAAAAGAAAAAGAAAAACCCTAGGCTGGGGAAAAACAAAGAGGAAGAAAAGAGATTGGAGGCTTTTGGAGCATTTGGGAAGACATCCTTCCATTGAATGGTAAGTGGTCTTCTATTCTCATGTTTATAGTTAGGGTTTCTTATTTTTAGATATTAATATTACTTTATATGGTTTAAATGATTTTAATCTTAATTAAAAGTAATGAAAATGCACTTTATTGTAATAGTTTTAAACCTAATAATGATTTGGTTGCATCTATAGGGATTGATTGAGACAAAATTTGAAAGTATGCATTGAATAAAATAGGGCTTTCAAAATAAAATTAGTATTGCTTTGTTTTTTTAAAAGCTTTAACTATATTGCATGGTCTTACTTTTGTTAAGATCGAACAGAAAGGGGCTTAGGGTGTAGAAGTGGGAAACCCAAGTTAGATTTTGAAATAAGGAGTTTAAGGGTTCTTAGGTTTGAATAGGAAACGTCATATGAGTTGTAATTCCAAAGGCAATGACATGTTTTTCGGGGTAGGCCATGGGGTCAATCCACAAGTAGAGGCCAGAGGGGCCAGCCCGTAGGGAGAAGCCAAGGGATTAATCCGAAAAATAACCTAGGGTGGGATAATGGGTAACCACACCCAGATGTCGTAGCTAGAGGGGTTGGGACTTTACACTTAGAAAATTTATTGTAATGTCTAGTAGTAGATTAAATACTTGTCATCTATTCTACGTTGCATAATAATAGAATTATGCATTTATTTATTTGTATGTTTCTATCTTAGAAATGCATAAATTATTTGATATTGAATGACATATGTTGGTTGCAGTGATTTCAATATATATATATACACTATTAGAGAAAGAGACATTAAAATTTGTATTGTAGTGTTGATAGTAGTTGATACGCATAATAAATGCATAGCATTGCATCTCATAAAATTATGTATGCTTTTGGTTGAGTGTAAGAGTAACGGTCGCTTATCTATAAAGAGCATAAAAGAGAAAGGGTCACTTCCCTACAAAGAGCATAAAAAGAAAAGAAAAGAAAGGAAGGATGATGAGTGAAATTGCATTTACAAGTATCTATTATTATTCATGATTTTAAATTGACATGACATATATTCATTTTGACGATATAAATTGTTTTATGCTATATATGGCTTATTTGTTGTTGTGGTATCAACTCGGGGTGCCTAATCAGAGTCTAGGGTTAGAGTCTGGCAAGAAGCCACTTTGTGCTTAATGCCTAAGGTTATGACTGGTGATTCAGCCATTTCGTGCAAGCGGTCAAGGGTTAGGACTGTCTCCCGTCTACCCCGTATTAACACCTGAGTTGTGTGACCAACACAAGTAAGGACTGATATTTTACACAATGCACTTATTGCATATCATTTATAGACATCAACATGATAAATCTTTATCGAATGTATTTTATTGGGTTAATGGAATATTATTTCTTTATCATATTTTTCTTTACTATAAACTTATAGAATATTGGATTAAGTTACTGGGCTTTTCCCAAGCTCACCCCACTATCTCCTCCCGCAGATTGTGATCCTCTTTCTTGACAGGTGGAGCAAGATCCTGCCACCTGAGAGCTCACATACATAGCTAGGTTCATAGGTAGATATGGTATGTTTGGTCTAGTTGTAGATAGGTTAGATTAGAGTCTTACCTTGTACAG
>JAOXJP010225050.1:0-11632 GCA_025762735.1 Platanus orientalis | reverse complement strand
GCAACGAAGACCAATGACTGCACCAGTGAGGCGAAGTGAGACAATACAAGTTGAAGGTGCTAGAAAGACTAGAGGAATGCCAAAATTGACTTGGGTGGAGGTAGTAAAGAGGGACATGGCA
This sequence comes from Platanus orientalis, assembly GCA_025762735.1. Taxonomy (NCBI): domain Eukaryota; kingdom Viridiplantae; phylum Streptophyta; class Magnoliopsida; order Proteales; family Platanaceae; genus Platanus; species Platanus orientalis. Next base: position 11,511 of record JAOXJP010225050.1, on the reverse strand, counting down.
GTTTGTAATTTAGCAACAGATAAGACCTTAAACAGAGTGGAATGGCGGAACAGGATTTGTGTAGCCGACCCTAAATAGTTGGGATAAGGCTGTTTGTTGTTTCTTATTTGTTTTTTTTACTTTACCTTAATGGCAGAAGTTTTTGGTTTCAATTCTTCTATGCACTGTTGGATATAAATATATTCATGTTTCCAGTTGGCTGTTTACATTTTTGTTTTTGTCTAAAGAGAAGGAATATTTAGTTAGTCTGATGCTGTGTCTTGGTATATTTGGGCTCAGGCTGACGAGTACTTTAAGGCAAATGGCAGAAGTTTTTGGTTTCAATTCTTCTATGCGCCGTTGGATATAAATATATTCATGTTTCCAGTTGGCTGTTTACATTTTTTTTTTTGTCTAAAGAGAAGGAATATTTAGTTAAGTTAGTCTGATGCTGTGTCTTGGTATATTTGGGCTCAGGCTGACGAGTACTTTTATGCTTTGCCTTGTTTTTCTGTGTTGGAGCAGTTTTATTTTCGATTAGGTCTAAGCTAAAGTTGTTTTAACCTTTACTTTGAAAGTAGATTGCCTACAGTGTGAAGTTAGTTATGATTGAAACTCAACCCAACTGAATTGGTAAGCCTTGTCCCAGGTACATGAATCTTGTTCTGCCATTTCACTCTATCCAGGGCCGTTTCTTTTTGTCAAAGTACTAGTCTCCAAGTTATTTTCATAAGTCAGTTATGATTCACAAGCTATTGTAAACAGTGTTTCTTGAAGTTTTAATGCCTTGTAGCTCATAGGGGTGTAGCCAAGAGGTCCTGAGGTGCGGTGCAAGTCTTAAAATGTGAGGCACAAATGCGATGTGCGTCTTACCATGGGGCATACATTTGTTTTTCACACCGAAGCCAAGGGGCAAGGGTGATGCAGGATGGCCTAACTTGTGAATTTTGGGTCCAAATGAAAGTCCATAGGATTGAAATAATCTCAAACGAATAGGTTGGTTTATTAGGGTTTAAACAAGTGGACAAATCAGAACCCCAAATTTGGACAAAACTTTGAATGAAGTAAAACTAGGTCTAGGAAAGTCGGGCCTGAAATTTTTATATGGCTATGGGTGTCTAGGTGAAGAATAATGGATGAGTAAAAGCATAGAACCAGATCTTGGAAAGTCAGGCCTGAAATTTTACTTGTCCAAATCAATTGAAATTTTTTGAGTTTATTGTTGACTTCCTTAGTTATTTCACTATGAATTTTTGGGGCAGTCCGAGTTGTCTTTCATATTCCATCAAGTCCGAGTTGTTTTAACCTTTACTCATCCATTTAATCTGAATTTTTTGGTTAAAGCCTGCATTCTTTTCCTGATTGTCTAAGTTCTGTCCTCACTTTGCAACTTCTATTTGGGCCCATTTCAGCAGGATACAATAACTCTAGGCTGTCCTAGATAAACTTTGGTATCAGAACTTATCATCTTGCATCATCTTTCTAATATCCTATAGACCGGCTGGGATTGTCTCCAGATTTTTAAGTTCAGTTAAAGTTCAAAAGATTTTGGTGGTACACGTATCCAAAAAACTCAACAAACTGAACTGCAAATTTTCAATTTTGTTTATTATTTTGCCACATGTCAGTAATTGAAATCTTCTGAACCATATCTGAACTTTAACGTTCTGGAGAGAATCCTGGGGGCCTACAGACTTAAAAAGCTGAGCTCAGACCCCTCAAATTAACATGATGTCCTAAAAAAATGAACTAAGACCTAACATAAAAGTTTCTAAAATATATAAAATAAAATTTACTAAAACTCTATTCCCATCACATACAGATATCCCTTGGTAATTTGGTCGTAACCTTTTCAAAGCACATCAGATTTGTGAAATCTTGGTCTCGTTTGAAAGGTAATTGAATAACCTTTCTAAAGACACCAAAACGGAAAAACCTAGTTGGAAAATCTGGGCCAAAGACAAGTTATGGATTACAACTCCAAAAAATAAAATCTAGTAAACTAAAAACATAACTCTTAAGTGGACCCTACTTGATCATCCATGGTCATCTAATTTCTCATGGATGCTCCTGCATCAGAGGGTGTAACCTCATGAGCATGTCACGTGGATTTAATTTAAAAGAAAAAGCAAAGTTCTTGTTAAATGTGGCTGTTAAGAGGTTGAGCTTCATTGCTGTGGAAAAATGTATACTCTTATCATGTAAACATTATAAAACACAGATTTAGTATAAGATCATTCTGTCATGAGGCTTTTGTTTTATGCATTGTTAAATTTACACAGGTAGATGCCTAAGTTCGAAAATTTTGAAGGACCCCGCTCCAAATGTGCTGGAAACACAAATAGCTGCATGTGATTTTTTTGTGTGTATAAGTGTACTTAGAACTTCCATGCACAGAGCTATGAACAAAAACTAGTCCTTTATTCGCTAGTGGTGATTGATTTTTATTTGGTTGGATGTTAATGGAAGCTTCAGAAGTTCTTTTCTTGTATTTATTTCCTTGTCATGATCTTTATTTAATCAATCGGACCTATATTTTACTAGTCCAGAATCAGCAGTTCCTGATTTGTCTATATTGATTAGCTGTTGTTTCCTCCAAATCAATGGTAACAGATGGTGCTGGTGGCAAAGGCACATGGGGTAAACTACTTGATACTGATGGTGATTCACGGGTAGATCGGAATGATCCAAACTATGACAGTGGCGAGGTTATTACTGTATTCACATTTTCTTCTTTTCCACCTTATTATGTACATATTCTGTCTACCTGCATCAGCTTGCACTGGCACCTGTTGTGGCTTACTACTATAGTTGCTTTACTTTAAGTTATGATTTACATGGATTCAGCACCTATTAATTCCAGGCAAGTAGTATCTTTCTCACCTCCTCTTTTTCCTGATCTCCTCCAGGAACCATATCAGCTAGTAGGTTCTACCATCTCCGGTCCGTTGGATGAATATAAGAAAGCTGTAGTTGCTATCATAGAGGAATATTTCAGCACGGGTGATGTAGAATTGGCAGCATCTGACCTCAGAGATCTAGGCTCAATTGAGTATCATCACTATTTTGTTAAGAGGCTTGTTTCCATGGCCATGGACAGGCATGATAAGGAGAAGGAAATGGCTTCAGTTTTACTCTCAGCTCTCTATGCTGATGTGATCAGTCCAGCTCAGATTAGCCAAGGATTTCTAATACTTCTTGATTCTGCTGATGATCTGGTAGTTGACATACTTGACGCTGTTGATATTCTGGCGCTGTTCATTGCACGTGCAGTGGTTGATGACATCCTTCCTCCAGCTTTCCTCAGCAGAGCAAAGATAACTCTTTCAGAATCCTCCAAAGGACTTCAGGTTTTACAAACTGCCGAGAAGAGCTATCTTTCAGCTCCCCACCATGCAGAACTTGTGGAGCGAAGATGGGGTGGCAGCACCCACATCACTGTTGAGGAGGTGAAGAAAAAAATTGCAGATTTGTTGAGGGAATACGTTGAAAGTGGAGATACTGTAGAATCCTGTCGATGTATAAGGGAATTAGGGGTCTCATTCTTTCATCATGAGGTTGTGAAGAGGGCTTTAGTTCTTGCCATGGAGATCCGAACAGCAGAGCCACTTATATTGAAGCTGTTGAAAGAAGCGGCGGAAGAAGGCCTGATAAGTTCTAGTCAGATGACAAAGGGCTTAGATCGGCTTGCCGAGAGCCTAGATGACCTTTCTCTCGACATTCCATCTGCAAAAACCTTGTTCCAGTCACTGGTATCAAAGGCAATATCTGAAGGATGGCTCGATGCTTCGTTTCTTAAACCATCAGGTGAAGACGGAGAGTTTCAAGAAGGTAACGAAAAAAATGTGAGACGGTTCAAGGAAGAGGCTGTGACAATTATTCATGAATATTTTCTTTCTGATGATATACCTGAACTCATAAGAAGCCTTGAAGATCTCGCAGCTCCAGAGTTTAACCCAGTTTTTCTCAAGAAGCTGATCACCCTTGCCTTGGATAGGAAGAATAGAGAGAAGGAGATGGCATCTGTTCTGCTCTCGGCACTTCATACTGACATCTTCTCAACCGATGACATAGTTAATGGGTTTGTCATGCTTCTGGAATCGGCAGAGGATACTGCACTTGACATTTTGGATGCCTCAAACGAGCTTGCACTCTTCCTGGCCAGGGCAGTGATTGATGATGTTCTGGCCCCTCTAAATTTGGTGGAGATCAGCAGTAAGCTGCCACCGAATTGCAGCGGGAGTGAGACTGTCCACATGGCCCGCTCACTTCTTGCTGCCCGTCATGCAGGTGAGAGAATCCTGAGGTGCTGGGGAGGTGGCACTGGTTGGGCCGTAGAAGATGCCAAGGACAAGATAACGAAGCTCCTGGAGGAGTATGAAAGCGGTGGTGTGGTTGGTGAAGCTTGCCAGTGCATCCGTGACCTTGGGATGCCCTTCTTTAATCATGAGGTGGTGAAGAAGGCACTAGTTATGGCTATGGAAAAGAAGAACGACAGGATGCTGGATCTGCTGCAGGAGTGTTTTGGAGAAGGGCTGATCACCATTAACCAGATGACCAAAGGTTTTGCCAGGGTTAGGGATGGACTCGATGATCTGGCTCTCGACATTCCAAATGCAGAGGAGAAGTCAAATTTCTACGTGGAGCATGCCAAGAAGAATGGATGGCTGCTGCCTTCCTTTGCCTCATCTGGTACAGATGCTCTCCCTTCACTGTACCAAGCTAATACTGCTTGAGAAATAATAAAACCGCTGCTCATTTCTCTCGTGTGTTGCTGCCACATGCCTCGAATGTACTGTAATTTCTGTTTGATGATATAGAGGTGGATCGAAATGGGATTGTTCGGTTTCTTCAGATGGTGTTTTTCTTGGTGGCCTGATGGAGAGGTTCTGTGATTTTGATCCCAGCTCGTGTACAGAGAGAAGATCTTTAATACTGTTTATGCGGGTTTAAATTCCCCTGGCATCGAGGATGTTGGAGGAAAGGATATTAAATAGCATAATCCCCCTGCTGTATGCAATTGGAATTTGGATTGTACTCCAAGGATCAGTTTAACAGGCAGTTTGCCAACTTAATGTTATGACATTTCACTTTTTGTAGTTTATGATGATCTTGTTGCAGTCCTAGCAGCGTTTCATGATATTTACCCAGCCGTTTCAGTTTTTTCGTTCTCTGCTGATTGGTGGATGAACTGGTATTGAACTCTTCAGCGCAATGCTGTGTTTCTTTGAAGCGTGCATTAGCTAATATGCCCCTAGCTTGGGTGGCTAAGGCATGGTCTCTCTCAGGAGAGATGTCAGGGGTTGAATTCCCGTGACAACATTCTAGTTTTGTAATGTTGGCCCCCTCCCGTCAGCAGTGTGGGTCCCTGAGGATTTGGTAAGAACACCTGAGGTCAACCTAGGGTGAGACTGATGTCAGGCTGACACATCAGTGCCAAGTGTAAGTCACATTTTTGGCACTGATGTGTTGGACCCTAATGTCAGTCTCACCTTAAGCTCGCTTTAGGGGTTGCACCAAATCTGAGGCAAATGTGAGTCCTGCTCTATGATGCACCCGAGCCAAGGTGGATTTGATGCTCCCCTTAACAAACGCCTAAGGTCTGCCTGTCTTCAGGGGTGGACATGCAGTGTCAAAAAAGTGATTTACACTTTTTTTTTTGGGGGGGGGGGTGATCACTTCTCTCTGTGTCTGCCCCTGCATGCAGGTGGACCTTAGGCATTCCTTAAAGAGGCAAACCAAATCCTGGGGGTGGGGGGAGGCTGAGCCTGAGTCGACCGGTTTGAGTAATGGGTTACTGAGTTGACGTGCTAGAAAAAATTGGAGACTTGAATTTGGAAATTTTAAGTTACCAAAAAAAGAGAAAAATGGAGCAACGTATATCAGTATATGGGAATGGATACTTTTGATGGAGATTTGATTCTAGTTGCAAAGTAGAAGCGTTCCCAGATTGAAACTAAGTTCCTCTTCTGTTGGTTCGATGCGTTGTGCAAGATGGTGATTAAGGGGGTGATTACTGATTAGTGTTTATTCGGCCTCTAAACCAGCTTCTTGTCGTAGTGGAAGAGCAAGAATTTAGGAAGCCTCCAGCGACCATATTGATTCTCAAGTCCATCCCATTCCCCTTTATAAAATTAAAAACAGAAAAAGTATACAGAAGCACTGTGTAATTAAATAAAAATTCCCCGAAAATCACTGAGTGACAAGAGATATTAAGTGAAAATCATACAAATAAGCTAAAATGTTCTAGGATCAACAAGAGTTAAATCTAACAAATACAAAATAAAAATTATAAAAAGCAGATTTGTTTTTTTTTATAACTGAAGATCTTATATATGTCAAAGAAGCTGAGGTTTCCAGAGATTAAATCATATTTTCTGTAGCGTCTAACCTTGCAGCGACCATGAAGCACCAGGGCACTGGGTGATATGTGGCGTAAAAGTGAAAGACACCCAGCATAGGATTCAAAAGATGTGCTCCACTTCTAGTCAGGAGGGGAACGGCATATATAGACCATGATTCAGTTAGACCAGCACGGGAATCATACTGAGCTAACACGTGACCGACTCTGTTAAATTCTCTTTAACGTGTAGAAGAAATGAAGGATCACAGTCAAAAGAGGACAATAAGTTCTTACAGTCATCCAAAAATGTTAGAACAAAACCATGGAAAGTAGAGTTTGGATCCTCAACGAGGGAGATGACTTCAAGGGAGTCCTTCATGATCAACTTCTTAAACCCCCAGCAGCCAGACCAAATTAAGGGAAAACCTAGCTGCTAAACATTATAGGATTAAAGCATTGGAGGCACCAGAACCGTTTAAGTAGCCAAAAAAAAAAAAATCCCCTTTACAGTTTCTTAGCATAACACCCATACCAGCCAAAGAACTCGAACCACAAAATGCACCATCAAAGTTAGCTTTAATCATCGGAGCTCCACCCATCATATGAACATTGATCATTTGATGACAAAAAGAGAACCTTTGGGCTAGGGACCTCATTAAGCAGCCTGAAAGCAGCATGAGAAGCATCAAAAATTTTAAACAAAACTTTTTTCTGATAAGTAATTTTTAAACAAAACTTTATTCAGATCTTTGCACATATTTTACCCAAATATAGGTATAATATTAAGGAAGATACCTCTCTCTTGTTTAGAAATACCAAAAAATGCGAACCAAAGTTAAATCCAATCAGGAAAAAAAGTACATTGATCATTAGGAAGAGATAAAGGGGAGGAAAAGCATACCGAGGCAACCAACTTACACAGAACTAGACAATGTCAATGCTTGGTAGATTCACTTACCTCTTTACACAAAGGAATCAACATAAATTTTTCTCTTAATAATTTTTTTTTTTTTAATTGGAAGACTTTCTTTACATACACACCACATAAAATGTTTGACTTTAGGGGAGACTATTTAAACTCCAAATCTTGCTCCAAGGAACTTGGGAAGAAGAAAATTGGATCGGGGATGAAGGCGTCATGGATAAATGATACACAGATTTTATTGTGAACTGACCTCTTTATCATTAGACCAAATAAGACAATCCCTAGCAGCTAATAAGGAAATGGGAATTTTAAGGATCCTAGAGGCATCCTTGACCGAAATGGTATTCCTAATGCAACTAGTATCCCACTTTCTAAGAATAAGATTAATAAGTTGGCAAACATTTTTGGATGGGGTGTGAAGCATTATTCCCATAGGAAATAGAGAAATTGGCAACAGAAGGGATCCAAGGATCCTTCCAGATGTTTATGTCTCTGCCTACCATTGTCTACCTTCCAAATGAGACCTTTTAGAAGAAGCTCTTTGTCTTTAGTTATGTTCTTCCAGGTTCATGAGCTATTACTTTCAGCTTTAAAAGAAAGAAAAAAAAAAGGACTCTTTGGAAAAGTAAATAGACATAAAGAATTTAATCCATAGGGAATCTGGACTCTAAAAAATCCTTCAAGTTTGCTTGGCTAGGCGGGCAAGATTAAAGTGATAAAGATTTCAAAAACCAAAGTCCCATCCTTTTTTTTCGCTTTTGGAGGTTGTCCCAATTGATCCAATTGATCTTTTTCTCTGACTCTCTACTACTCCACTAGAATACCCTTTGGATCGAGTTGATCTTAGTGCAAATGGATTTTGGAATGAGGAATGAGGAAATGGCACATGCAAGGATGACTATCATAATAGATTTTAACAAAACTTATTTACAAGCTTGGGAAAGAAGCTTCCCCTTCCACCCTTGAACCCTACCTCTAGCTCTTTTTCAATACAAGAGAACAAATAAATTTTTTCTTTCCCTTTGAAGAAGGAAAGCCAAGATAATTTCCTATATGCAGAGCTTGCTTAATGCCCAACTTATTTTGGAGAATTCTTTTGGTAGCTCTATGGGAATTCCTACTAAAGATGATTTCAGATTGATATTGTTTAATGACTTGACTAAAGGCTTCACTGAAACTTCTCAAGCTATCTTGAATTTGGTCAATTTCCTTAGAATTGACGGCGAAGAAAATATAATAGTCGTCAACAAAGAGAATGTGAGAAATTGTTGGACTAGAAGATTTGACCTTAATACTAGAGATACTATTCTTCATTTCTTTTTTAATCAGGGATGCAAAAAAGCTTTCAGCACATGGGAGAAAAAGGAAAGAGAGAAAGGGAGTCCCCTTGTCTAAACCCTCTAGTGAGAAGTATCTCTTTATCAAAAGATCCATTAAGCAAAATTTTGTAAAACAGAGGGCATACATGACCCAATCTCTCACTTACTATTAAAACCCACATTTTTCATCATATTAAAAATGGAAGACCATTTAACCCTATCATAAGCCTTCACCCTTGTTCATATCAAGCTTAATTGTTAAATGAGATTTTTTAGATTTATTCAGCTTAAGGAATCTCAGTATTTCATGAGCGATAAAAATATTATCAGTATCTTGATGGCCTTTGATCAAAGCATTCTGATGAGGGGAGATAATTTTAAAGGAGATCACTTTAAGTCTATTAGCTATAGATTAAGAAATAGTCTTATAAATAACATTATAGAGGCTTATGAACCAGAAATGAGACATTCTCTCAGGATTTTGGATTTTGGGGATAAAGGCAATAAGAGTTTCATTAATGGAAGTAAGGGAAATGCCATTGTTATATATATAAACCGCATCCTCCCCAACATTGTCCTATATTCTTTGAAGAACCCAACCTAACTTTAAGTTATCCATCAGGGCTAGGGCCTTTAACTTTAATTTACCTAACTGAAACACCACCCTCCTAATCTCCTCCTTAAAAAAACCAGTCTCCAACAAATCTTTATTCTCATTCAGGAGAAAAATGTAGCAACAATCAATAAACCTTTGAATTTGCTAAAGAGATGAAGGGAAAGCGTTTACCACATTTCATCTTCATCGTCGCTCCTCTCCTTTGAATGACAGTCTCTATTAATTTTGATGAAGTTTCAAATCCAAGCAAGAAGAATCTAAGGGGGTATTGTGATCAATCTAGCTTGAAACAAAGGTGAGAGTTCTTTGTAGCGCCTTGGTAGCTGAATTAGGCACTGCTATTAAATAATTGTAAAAAAGAACACTTTCATGCACAACAAATGATAATGGTGTTGACATCAGGAAAATAATCACAATTAACAAACAATATGCTACATATATAATGAAATCATATACTAGTTAGAGGAATTTATTGGTTTGTCAAGGCTTGTCTTCAGACATTGTCTTTGACAGTATTCACCACCCACTTTACCATGCAATAGGGAACTTCGGCGATCACCCCACAGTTTAGCCACACTCGACTTCTCGAACTTGCACAATACAAAAAAATCAAATGAATGGAACTCCTTGTGGTTCCAATCCAATGAGACGAAGCAAAAGAAAAGAAAATTAACGAAAAATAATTTAGGGAATGAGATCGAAGAAATTGAAAGTGAATGCTATTTTTTGTGAGTCATTGGGATTCTCTTTCTCTCTCTCTCACTCATGAAAATGATAGACACCTCTTTTTTAGGGGATCCTAGGTGGTTATTTTTAATGGGTCACATTCAATTAGCTTCCTACAATGGATACGTCTTCTCAAGAGATTCTTCTAATACTTACCTCCTCTTAAAGTTGTCTTCCAACAGATGCCTCTAATAGGCTCGCTCGTGAAATCAAGTATTATGACTCATTTTCATAATAAACAGTAACCTTATCATTAGAAAAAGTGTTCCCCCTTGAGTCCCTACCCATGTAGTTCCTCACCTTTACTAAAAATATAAGATATTTTTGTTCATTTTCTAATGTGGGACTAAGCCACATACACAAAAGACAAGAGAGATGGCACGAGAGAAGCTTCTAGTTTCAAAGTAAAGTAAATTTTGGGTTTCCATCAAAATGATGAAAAGTAGTAATGCATGTCATATAAAACCAAAAGCAAGGGAAAAATGGGAATTCAATGTTTTGAATCTCGCATGTAAGATTTAAACGGTTGCAATTAGCACTACGGTGAAAGCACTCTTTCTGGGGCTAGCTAAAATGAGCAAACCAATTGATTGTGCGTCCGTCTAGTCAAATGAAAACCAAAGGAAGAGAATGGTATTTCCAATCATACGTAATGCTTAGGAGCTAATGGGCAAACCGATTCACCGAAGGCAAAATTTAGCTACTGACTTGATTGGATGGGTAGATCTATGACTAATGTAGTAGTACAACTATCCTTCCATGGAACTCTGGGTTGAACTCACAAATTCAAATCCTTGGAAGTTCAACACAGAGTTCTTAGGAAAGATGCAATGGCTAGTAGCCTAGTACAACTATCTGTCTTTAAAGCAGTGTGTATATTTGTCACCTGTTCTAGCCCTTCCCAAAGATATTTGACATGTCCTCTTATGTCTGTTTGGGAGGGAGGAGTTTGGAGAAAGCAAGTCCATTTTATATACTAAGTATAGGTTTCTTCATGTTTAAGTAGCTTTCTTCAACTTTTTGAAAAAAAAGTAATCATAGGTTATTCATTTGTCTTTTTTTTTTTTTTTTTTTAATGGTTGAATTGTTGTAACTTTTTCTTTTCTTTTCAAGGTGTTGACACCATCTTAAAAGTTTGATCGCAGATGAAGGACACATGGATTTTAATGGGCTTATAAATGGAACCATAAACAAGGATATGTGATGAAACCAACATCACAACTAGGGGTGGGCATGGGCTGGGCCATGGTAGGCCCATGCCCGATCCTCAAATTATAGACCGGGCTTGGGCCCATAGGGGTGGGCTTGGGCTGGGGTTTGGACCCGACCCTCATTAATTGATCAGGCCTCGGGTCGGCCCATGAATTAAAAAAATATATAATGTCGAGATGTAGGTTTGAACTGTAGACCTATCCAAGGTTCAAAATTTTGATTTTGATGGATTATTCGTCATGAGGATTGATGGAAATTTCACTAAAATGCTTTGAAATATTATAAAAATTATAAAAATTTCGATGTGAACTATCATGAAAATTTCAATCTATGTTGAGCATGATTACACACTCTGGACTAAAATAACTATATAAAGCATTTAAGTCATGTA
>JAOXJP010225039.1:0-11632 GCA_025762735.1 Platanus orientalis | reverse complement strand
CATGGGGCTCCATCATGCATTATAGGATTGCCTATAAAAGAGCGGAAGCAGGGCTAATAAATTCCCTAAGGTTGCTTGATTAGTATTTTCATATTGACCTTAGTTAGAGTCACTTAGTGTGTTGGGCTGCTTTACACATGAAAAATAAACATAAACACAAATGAATATAAATTGTAAACAATCCACAATACCAAGAATTTATAGTGGTTCAGCCCTCCGGCCTATATCCACTCTCCAACCAACTCCTCCGACCCTATTTAATTTTTATTAATAGTTCTCTAACTATTACAAGACAAATTAATAAACCTAAAAATTTTCTTACAAATAATAGAGAATCTACTCCCTTGTAAGTGCGCTCCTAGTGATAACGGTGGGCACGCTCTGCTCAGTGACTCCAGTGGGCACACTCTACCCAGTGACTCTGGCAAGTGCTTCACGTACACATCTTTGGTGACTTTGGCAAAGGCTGAGAATCCACTTTTGGTGACTCCAACGAAGGCTACGAACAAGTTGAAGAAAAATAATATTTGTTCTTTAGGATGCCTCTTATGTAGATGAATTTAACTTGTAGAAACACTCTTTTTTGCTTTCAACAAATATAACTAAGTGCTCTAAGAAGCTCTTACAAGACCTTGAAACCATTTAACTATGAATATAAATTCTTAAGGTCAGAAGCCAACAACAATGATTTAACTCATAGGCTTATTGGCTCTCTTTTGCTTTTTTTTCACAAAGATTTGACTATTTTCTCAGACATTCAAGTTTTATATTCATTGGGGTTAGTGCCTTTTTATAGAGGGGAGAAACTCATTCAAACATCCTTAGTGTATCTTTTTAAATGGTAGAAAATATAGCCATTTGAGAATCTTGAGCATATAATTTTTACATTTTCAAAAGGAGCTCGTCGAGCCATTTGATTTAAGTACTTATGGCTCACAAGTGGACATCTAAATCAAAAGATATGACCATGTTAAGTTGAGCCATGTTTCCTTTTCAGCACAATTTATTTTTTACCAATTTTGATCCATACTTGGTCCAATCTGTATGGAACCTTTTCTAGGTTTTGGTTATCCATTTTTAAGTCATTCTAAGTCCACCTAAGATTAGATCCATACCCAAACATCTCATTATCACTTACCAACATTTTAAGATTTTACCATTAAATTCTGACGGTTGGTTTTCTTAAGGTGGCTTGCATTTGAGACTTGGGATTCTTCAACAATGCTTGAGTCTCCTTAGCTTGGTCATTCAACTTTGAGTCCATCTTCTTGGTGCTTTCCTGGACTCTCTTCTTGGACTTATATAGGTATTTAATTTACATCATAAAGTCCTATACAACATGACCACTACATGTACAAACATTATTTTGTGCATGGACATTGACAATACGAAAACCTAACAGGTACCATAACCTAAATTCTGTAGTCCCATGGACATAATGGATAATCCTCTTAGCTGCCTTAAGATGTGACTCTTTAAGAGCATCTTGATATCTAGCATATGCACCTATATTAAAGAAAATATTCGGTCTATTCATAATCAAATAAAGCAAACTCCCAATGATGCTCATGTAGTAGGTGGAGTCGACCGTGACTCCATCAAGGTCTTTAGTGATCTTGTTACTTATGCTAATAGGGGTGCTAGTTAGTTTGGATTCTTGCAATCCAAACTTGGTAACAAGGTTTTTTGCAAATTTGGTTTGGCTCAGGATGAAACCTTCATTGGTTTATTTTATTTGAATACCTAAGAAGAACCTTAGCTCTCCTTTTATGCTCATCTCAAATTTTGACTTCATTGCTTGGGCAAAATCATGAGACATCTTCTCATTGGTGGATCCAAAAATGATGGCATCTACATATATTTGAGCAATGAGTATATATATGACCATTTTGTTTTCTGATGAAATTTTTTTTATAAACACTTCCACGATCAAAATGGTGATCAAGAAGGAATCCGGTGAGTCTCTCATACCTTGCTCGTGGAGCTTGTTTGAGCTTATAGAGAACCTTCTTGAGCCTATATATATAATTAAGCAAGTGAGGGTCAATAAATCCCTCCAGTTGCTCTATGTATACTTCTTCTTAGAGAATCCCATTTAGGAATGCATTTTTTATGTTCATTTGATATAATTTGAATTTTAGGTAACAAGCAATGGACAAAAGAATCCTAATAGACTCTAACCATGCAACAGAAGCAAATTTCTCCTCAAAGTCAATGCCATCTATTTGGGCATACCCCTTTGCAACAAGTTTAGCCTTGTTCCTTGCCACCGTACCATGTTCATCATGTTTATTTTTGAAGATCCATTTAGTACCAATGACATTCATGTTAGGTGGCCTTTTTATAAGGAATTATACATCATTCCTTTGGAATTGATTTAGTTCCTCTTGCATGGCCATGATCTAATCCGGATCATTTAGAGCCTTTTTTATGCATTTTTGCTCTATTTTAGATATGAAGTAGAAATGACTAATGATGTTTTCAATTTTTCTTCTAGTCTTTACTCTGGTGTTGGGATCACCAATAATGTCATCTCTTGATAAGCCTTTAGTGAGCCTCTTGTTCTTGAGTTAAGGTTGAATTTCTTCAACATCATCCTCAGAACTAGTTTAAAAAGAGTGCTCTTCTTGATCCTTTTGGGATCTCTCAATTTTCAAATGGAATGAGCTCTCACTCTAATGATTGAATAATACAATAGAAAAGTCTCCTTACAGTTGAGTTGTTTCATGATCATCTACCGCTATATTAATTGACTCTTCCATAGTGTGAGTCCTTAGATTGTAGACACGGTAGGCTCTACTAGTAGTGGAGTATCATAAGAACATGGTTTCATCACTCTTTTCATCAAATTTTTCAACATGTTATCTATTCCGAAGGACATAGCAAGTGCTTCCAAATACTTTAAATTATTTAACAATTGGTTTTTTTTCCATTCCTAACACTCTCTAGCTTGCTTAATGTTATTTCCCTAAAGAGGCAACTTCCCTTTTATAAAGAGGTGGAGCCCCCACAACCATTGGATTTGAATCTTTAAAACAGGCAAGGCTTTTAGCTCTCAATTTTTGTAAAATGGGGTTTAAATTTTTAAATATTCACATAGAGGGAATAAAAAATTTCATTTAAAAAAAAATGCTCCCGTGATCGATCACAGATTGATCTCATAGGCTTAGGCATCTCGTGATTGATCACAGGATCCATGATCCATCTCGTGATTAATTACAGGAGATAGGTCTTGGCCCTTTGGTGTCTCAATCGGGACCCAAATATGGGTTGTGATCGATCACAAGATCTGTGATCGTTCATGAGATCCCTGATCGATCACGACCTGATATTTCTGAGGCCTACCTTTGGCACTTTTTGGGGCTTTGTTTTTTGGTCATTTTTTCTTGGGCTTTTATAGGGATTTACCACCATGTCTATGTTCGTTTTAAGGTATTAAAATGCTATGCAATGCATGTTCATTACCTTGATTGGTGTGGAAATATCCATTCCAATCTCTTCTTCAAGTATTTGGTCCACCTTGTCTTCATGTCTTGAACTTGTGAGAGCATGGGACACTTACAAGACATAGACCACTACTTGGTTTATCCATGAGATTGACATACATTAACAATCCAAATGAATGGAACCATGTGGGAAGCATCATAGAAAAATTGATGGTCAACTAGCATATGAAATAGAATAAGCAACAACACTCAGAGTTGATTAAATCAAGAAGAGGCTACCAACTAGCATAATGACGTGAATGGAACTCTCAAGTATGTAGAAATCAAGGCAAGGATCAAACATATGAAGTAGAAATTATTTTCCCCTTTTTAAATTCACAAGGATCTAACCTCATTACATTCAATCATAGAGAGAAACTTAGGATTTCAATGAATCTATAATGGTAGTAAAAAAGAATTAGTAAATCATAGCTAACACATAATCAAAATGGAATAGATCTAGCAATGCACATATAGAATCCAAAAATTCATGTAATCAAGGGTTCTACCAAGGCATAATGGAATGGATTATTCTATGGAATGTGTAGAATCACCAAACTCATAATACTCTATCAAGAAACAATGAAAAACTGTAATCTCACCCAAAATGGCAACAAAAAATGCAGGAAAATATAGTAGAACAATCAACTTGAGAACTCACTAATCTTCTATGGATCTAGTGTTTGGATGAAGAAAACTTATCAAATGTTAAGAATAAGATAAACAAATGAAGAGAAAATTTATATCTCATCCACACTAAAGGTTTCAAATGAATAGAAGGACAATAAGTCAAATGAGTAGCACATCATGTATGGAAACTCACAAAAATTCCATAAATCTAAGGATCAAGTAGAGTGACCTCACCAAAACTTTATAAATTTAGAAACCAAATGATGGAAAACTAATATCTCACACAAAATGATTAGCATAAATGAATAGAAGGATAAGAAAGCAAAGGAGTAACACGTCATGTATGAAAACTCATTCAAAATCTCATAAACCTATAAATCAAATGATGAAAATTTATCAAACTTCATAGATTTAACAATAAAATGATGGAAACACTAAAACATCAACCATATAGAAAAATAACCATGAAAGAAAAGTAAAAGAACAAAGGGAGTAGCACATCATGTATGAACACTCACCAAAAATTAGTCACCTTCCTTGTTTAACTCCAAAATTCTCTACCACCTCCCTTCCTTTTCCTTTATCTTATGTAAAATGATGTAGAACTAGTGTAAATTATATAAAACATGAAGATCTATGGAAAAAAAAAAAAAGCTATCCTGTGAGATTTTTCAGAGTTGGGAGTGAATTTTACCCAATTGGGGAAGAATTCTCACACTTAGCTCACAAATCTCCTAAACCCTTCTAAACCTTTTCCTCTTGGTTCTAATGAGGTGAAAGGACCTGAATGAAGTGTTAGTAGGGTTTCAAGTCATCCTAGATGAGATTCTACATATATGGGGATTAAATAAGGGGAATCCATGCCATACTTTATAATTTTGTAGATTTTTGGGTTGTAACCAATTACCAGATCCGTAACTGATTACAAATCTCACAACTGATTACACCTGTAACCAATTATGCCCATAACCAATTATGAGCTCCCCAAAAAGTTCCTAAGGACTTTGTCCCATGTTTGTAACCAATTACACATGGGTTACGTCGTAACCCATATGTAACCTAACATGACCCGTCTTTTAAATTTTTTTAGCACAAACACCTCATGGAAAAACGATCATAACTTTTACTACAAAACTCTTAATTACAAACTGTTTGAGGCATTAGAAAGTATATTCAAGGACATTTCAAATGGTATAGGGTTTGAACTCAAATTTTCTTGGGATTGATGTAAGTGGTCCCATGCAGTTATCCCAAATATGCTCTTATGACAACTCTCAAACTCAATAAGTTCAAATTTGAGCTTAGGTTCTAGACTTTTTACTTGATCCAAAGGGTTCCTAAACTACTCTAAAGCCTTTCTAAACATGTGAAATGACAATTTTATCCTTACATGTATTAAATTACATTTTTACCCTTTAAGTACAATGCAGGGTGTTACAATGGGAGTTCTACTTTTTTTTTCATTTCTTGTTATTTACTATAATAGTCTGCAAATTAGGAAAAGCAAGTAAATGGTTGGTTGGTTGATTACCTACAACATCTTCAATTAATAACTTCCTTAGTATTTTTTTGATATGATTATAAATGGGCTAGGATATTGAATGAGTTTCATGGTATTAGGAAAAGTGAGTAGGGTCATGATTATAAATGGGCTATGATATTGAATAAGTTTCTTGGTATTAGTTTTGTGGCTTTTGATTATTTGGAATGCATTTCATGGAGATCCAAAAAAAAATCTTCACTTTATTTAATCTCTTTTAAGGAATGAATAAGTTGTATTTAACCCATTTTATGCTTACAAACAAACATTTTTGTCCCTTCACGTTATACTTTCTATGGCAATTTCATGTTGTAATTTCTTTATGTTGCATATCAAAGGAGACTAGCATTTACTTTTATATTTCCACTTCTTCTAGGCAGCTTAGGAACCTTGTTGGTAGATTTAGCAAACATGGGAAGCATGAGATGTATGGGGATGCACGGGGGCGAGTTTATGAATCAGAAGTAGAACTTATTTTTTGTAATGACCAATTCTACTTGGTTATTTTTTTATTTAATTATTTCTTGTATATGAATGAGGACAAGTTTATGTAGTGGAAGTAGAACTTGTTATTTTTGTTTTGTTTCTATATATGAATCAATGGATTAGTTCTCTTATGAAGAGGCTGATTTGAGGATTCATTTCAATACTTGAATTGGTATAATGCTTGTTTACCAAGTGCTAATACTTATTTGCATTTGAGTTGGTATAATACTTTTTTACTAGGTGCTAATACTCATTTGTATATATGAATTGAAACAATGTTTCTTTATCAGGTGCTATAATCATTTACAAATATGAGTTGGAATAATGTTACCAAGTGTTAATAATCATTTGCATATATGAGTTGGAACAATGTTACCAGGTGCCTAATTGAGGAAAGTTAAATGAAAAAAAAAGAAAAAAAATTATTCACAGCATTCTATAAAATGCTGTAAATAAATATCATAACTTTTTCATAGCATTCTCATGAATGCCGTAAATAACACTATTTATAGCATTTTTGCGTTAATATGTTTCATGACAATTTATTGCATGTCGTTAATACCATTTTAGATGACGTTAATAAGAACACCGTAAAAACATTTATTTACAGTGTTTCTTAGAATGCCTTGAATTGAGTTATTTACGACATTCAATAAATGCGTAGAAAGGGGGTTTTTGCAATGTTTTTTAAACCCCATGGAAAGGGAGTTTTTCCAACATTTTTTAAACGCCACCTTCAATAAAAAAAAAAAAAGAGGTTTTGACAATGTTTTTTTAATGTCATAAGTGTACTTTTTATTGTAGTGGTTGTAGAAACATTTCATTTATGACATTTTATTATGAATGTCAAAAATACCTTTTTTTCTTGTAATATGTTGATGTTGTAATCCTCTAATTTTTGTTAGAGAAGACTCTTGTAACCCACAAATTTTTTCCAATAGTGGAAGATTTACCGGACTAGTGTTTTGTGAGTTTTCCTTTCACACTGAAGGGTTTTCCACATTTAAAATTTTGGTATTGTGATGTGTTTTGTGCTTGGGATTATGTTTCATGTTACTTTATTGTTATTTGTTTGTGAAATATTGCTTGAAATTGTTAGACTTTGATTTTCACATAAAAAGGGAAAGGTCTGTGCTTTCCCATCAGATGGTATGTGGGCCAGAAGTTAGGCCAAGCAAAGAAACATGATAATGGAAGAAAGGATCAGCTAAGTTTAAGCTATGGAGCCTATCACCAAGGGAGTCACCTATCTTCAAGTAACCAAATTCTTCCATGGAATAACCTTTGAATGTTGATATCAACTCCAGTCCTCTTTTCGAGGCAGACGAATTTCTAGCCTTAGTTATAATATTCACAAGAACCAATGAGGTGGTCAATGTGAACAATGGCGGAGCCATGTAGGGGCATGGGGGGCAGTTTCCCCCCTTAAATTAAAAAAATACCCTCTAGCTTTGTCATATTCTAAGTAGTCCCATTGGTTGCCCCCCTCAATCCCACTCACAAGAGTATTTGGGGGAATTTCTAAAAAAAACATATCCCAATCGTTGCCCCCCTTCAATCCCATTCATTGCCTTCCCCCATCCAACTCAAAAGGGTATTTGGGGAATATTACTAAATAACATAAAAGGGGTTTTTTTTCCCTTCTTCGTGAAATTGAAAATGGGAGTTGAAGAAAGAGAGTTGGGACCAGTCGGCCTCTTGTCTGTCGGAGAAGAAGCTAAATAAAGAAGAAGAAAGGTAAGTTAAGGATTTTTTTCCTTTTTTGTAATTCATTGTTAGGAGATTTTTTTTCTTTTCTATTTTTGTTTTCCATTAGGTTAGGTTTGGATTTGCCAAATTGAAATTAGCCTAGAGGATTAAATTCTACTGAATAAAATCCATTGAATGCAATTTCGTAGAATCAGAAATCCTTCCATTTGGATACATATTTGATGATGGATTTGAAATATAGAATTCCTAAACATCCTTAAACATAAATACAAAGAGAGAAGAGGCAACCAAATACCAAAAAGCTTTCAGTTTCAAAAGAAGAAACCCTAGATAGAAAATTTTACATCCATTGTTTTAAAAGCTAAAGTTTAGATGCAGAATATAGGGGTAAAAAGAGGTAAAGAACAACTTAGAAACTAGTCCTATCTCCCAGAATGTCTCTTCCGTTTATTTTAAATCTTATTTCATTTTTAGTAGTGTAATAGTGAGAGACAATGCTAATCTCATTTGCACTTTTAAGAGGCACGATATCCAAACCTCTTTTGATAATCACACCACTCAAAACTTTAATGGTGATGCAATGGCCAGTCTATAGAGGTTCAGAAGAGGGAGTGGGATTTTGTAATTCACGGACGTCACTCTTTGTAGTTGGGCCTTATTTTTGGGACCTTCTAGGGCTGCTTTATATAGCTTTCATTTTTGGGGTCGAGGACCCCTCATCCCCTTTTTTAATGTAATTATCTTTTTCATATAAATAAATAAAGAAAAAGAAAGGAAGAAGCTTTGTAGCCACAATTTTATAGTAGAATCACTATATAAAACTATAAAGGGAAAAAGATGTAGCAGGTGGATGTGAAGGGGAAAATTACCCTAAAAATTTGGGAAACAAAAAGTTTGCAGGTGGGTAAGTTCTGGATTTTGTACCTTGACTAGATTTTGAACATTTATACCTTCTGTTGGCACCCAAATTTTGACTGGGGCTAATTAATGGAGTCAGATGAGTTTGTTACAACAAGAGACAAAGTCAGATTCTAAACCCCCCTGAACCCCAAATAGTTAGGCATTCTCAAAGGAAACTTTAGTTGCAAATGCAATGTCAATATCCAAAGTCCACCCAAAGATCCATCAGACTAAACCTTAATCTCTCCAGAAAACACCCTAGGACTACGAGGGTTTAAGCTTCAAACTAGCAGCTTTGTTTCACTTTGAATTTGCCAACCTTTATAAGCCTCCCCACATTGAAGCGTCAAAAGGCTAGCAAATTATAATTTTACCCTTATTCCCTCAGAAATCCAAATAAATTCCTATTATACTCATTTCTCAAAGTTCCTTCTATAACAAAGACAACTTGAATTTGCCAACCTTCACAAGCCTTCCAACATTGAAGCATCAAAAGGCTAGCCAAATTACCATTTTACCCATACACCTTCAGAAGTCTTAATTAAGCCCCATTAAACCTAGCTTTCTAACATCTCTACTACAACAAAGACATCTTGAATTTACCAACCTTCATCAGCCTTCCCACATTGAAGCATTGAAAGCCTAGGAAATTACCATTTTACCTTTGCACCCTCAGAAGTTCAAAGCGAAGCCTATTTGAACTCATTTTCTCCACATCTTTCCAAAATGTCCTCCACAATGAAGACATGTGGAATTTAACAACTTTAATCAGGCCTCCAACATCAAAATCCCAAAGGGATGGCAAATGACCATTTTGCCCATGCACCTCCAAAGACCTCAAACTAGGGGCTATGAAGCCCGTTTTATCTAGGATTCTCCAAGCTTCATCAACATTTCCATATTGAGCTACAAAAGGGTTAGAAAATTACCATTTTCCCCCACACTCTCAAAATACACCATTTCTCCTCAAAATCAAACTTTTGGTAAAACCCTAAAAGCCCAATACAAATCAGAAACTCAGTTGGTCAGTGGCCCTACCCTAATAAACCATAAATCTCTCCAAGAAAAACCCCGAGGGGTACAATGTCCCCCAATCATCCCATTCTTCCTCCAAAATATAGCAAATTCACCTTTACCAATCATGCTCACTCGGTGAGCTATTGAGAACTTTTCAGAAGTCCAAATCCCTTAAGGTTAGGCTCATTTTTTTAGGTTTTTTGAGATCTTCGATAAATTCCCTATAGGAGAAATTCTTTCACAAACCCAGAATAGCTCGTTGACTCAAATTTTCATCAACCCATGGCACATTTCTGATCAAGTGACCTCCCTTCGTAAATATCTCAAAAAATCACTAGGAATCAAATTCTCTGCCTGTCAGGCCCCAAGGCATCGTAACTCCAAGACCTAAACAACCATGGTTACCATATTACCCCATTCAAACCCAGGAAAAACTAGTGGTAGGTCTAAGCAGAGTTTGGTCTAAGACAATTCAGGGTTTCAAACATAACTTTTAGCTCGGGCATCTGATTTACAGACAATCAGAGCCTATGACTCAAAAATATTAAGGTTTATCTTTCATATGAAAATTCCAAAAATCAATTTTACCATCTTGCCCATTCTTTACAAGCATAAGCCAGTTCGAGAACATTTGGAGCCCATTCTGACCCAGTTACCCAAATTTGATTTTGATTCCAACAGTTACGTTGCAACCAAAATGTCTGGGAGATGCAAAAAACTTATTTACCTAAAAAATTTGGAAGTCATAAAACCCAAAAAGTAAACCCAAACAGAAAAGGGGAGAAATCCTAACAAAAAACCTATTTTTACCCGAAACATGCTTGAAACTTCTTTTAAAACCTACACCCTCCATTTAGAATATTCCAAATGAAAGGCGGAGACCCTAGGACCACCATCCTAAACCCTACACCCTCCCCATGGGTTCTACCACCACTCTCACCTCCTCACCTCCACTACACACATGTCAAAGGAGCCCACCACCTTTCCCAGCTCTTCACCCCATCCATACATCTCACCCCCTCTCTAGAAACTTCTAGAAGGCCACACACCTCACCACAGCCAACCACCTCACAACCACCCTTCTAGAGCCCCCGCCTCACCCCCACCTCACTTCACTCCCCACCACACACCTCACCCCTACCCTCTTCTAACCACCTCATCATCTCATCCCCTCCCTTACCACCTTACCCCCATTCATCACTTATAAAGATCCCCCCTATTTTGTCCAAAGGGTGAGAGGAACAACTCTGAACAAAAAAAATCAGAAAAGAAAGAGAGAAAAGAAAAGAGAGAAGAGAAAGAAAGATAGAAAAAAGAAAGGAAGAGAAGGAAGAAAAGCTTCTAAAATAGGTTGGTTCCCTACCCCTTTGTTCTTTTCTTGTCCATTTAGACCCCTCTTGCTATAATCAACCCACCCATGAACCCCTTAAAGCAGTCCCATGGTGGGACATTGGAGAGACATGTTTGTCTCTCCCTTGTTGTTTTCTTTTGACCCTATGATAGGGTAGAGAGCATAACTCTCTCTATACTTAAAGTCTTGAGCTCAAATTTGAACTCAGAGTCACTGACATAGTGACTTATTAGCCCACAAATTATTTTGCCAGAGGACACCATTTGACCCCCAAGATTAGTCCTATTTGCTCACTGAAAAAAGGTATTCCTCCTTATCTAGATTAAACAATGGGTAAGGCCCGAATTTTAATTTTATATATAAAATGTTTTTTTATTGATTCTTATTCTATATATTAGCCAAATAATTTATACATTTAAATTAATTTTTGTAACCCATTTTATTATGTTTGGGGTATTTTACCATAATTTATTTCGAATTAAATTTCTACTATCATTGTTCTGTGTTAAATCT
>JAOXJP010225038.1:0-25574 GCA_025762735.1 Platanus orientalis | reverse complement strand
TTCATTCACAATAACACAACTCCATAACCCAAAAACATCATGGAAACCAACAAGAAAATACTAACCAACATACTCATATTAAGGAATCATGATCCATCTCTAAGAAATCAACATTCTCAAATGGTAATAGAGATGAATCTACCAAAATATATCTCACTAACATCAAATCTAAGATCTTAAGAAAAGAAAGTGAGTATAAAATGCATATCCACTCACCAAATCCTCAAACCTTCAATGCACAAGAGGATCTTTCACTAAAATATTTTTGTCTTTGTTAATCCCTCGTTCCTTTATGAGTAAATAAGGTATTTCATAGTTAGAACACATAAACTAAGTTAGAGAAATAAGAATATATACCCATTTAAGATAAATCTTGGAAGAAAAACATTTATCCTAGCAAATTTATAAGGTTACGAGTGAACAAAGTATTTCATGGTTAGAACACATAAACTAAGTTAGATAAATAAAAATCGATACTCATTTAGGCTAAATCTAGGAAGAAAAAAATATATCCTAGCAAATTTCTAAGGTTATGAGTGAAACTTACCAAATTGGGGGTGAATCTCTCTTTCTTGGCACAATAATTTTTCTAATCTCTCTAAGCCTTTCCCTCTTGGTTATAATGAGGCGAAATGACCTAAATTGAGTGTAAATGGGGTTGTAAATCGTCTTAGATGAGTTCCCACATGTATGGAGATCCAATGATTGAAGGTCACAATAAATGGCCAAAATATGTAATTTTTCCCACATTTTTAGCATTTTTCGCTAGGATCTAATCGATAAACTCCGTAGGGATCGATGAATGGGTGACCAGAGGGAGATGCACCATGTTTCATGATCGATCAAGAGATGCACCATGTCCATGATCGATCATGTATGATTCCTGAGTTTTTGAAATTTTTTCAACTCTGACACCTTGTAGTAAAATGGGCATAACTTTCTCTAGAAATTTTTTTTTTTTTTTGTGAACCGTTTGTTGTGTTAGAAACTAAACTTTAAGATATTTGCAGGGGTAGATGTCTTATACACTAATTCACCAGGATTGATATCGGTGGGCCCAAAAAATTACGCCAAATACATAATTAGGATAACTTTTCGAACTTGACAGATTCAAGTTCAAGTTTGAGCCCAACACTTCTAAATCGGTCTATAGAGCTCTTAAACCATCTTATAGTCTTTCTAAAACATGTGAAAATATAATTTTACCATTATGAAACAAAATTATTGTTTTACCCTTAAAGCATTACACAGGGTGTGACACTTTTGATCGTTCTACATATGCCTGATCAATCAGGCCTAAGCCTTCTAATCAATCGGGCATGTGCCCGATTAGTCCCTTCTAAATTGAAAAATGTCCAACACTTATCAGATGGATGGACTTGGACCAGTTGTGTCATCCCTTGATGTAGTTCGGATTTGCTAAAGCAACAAATCATGAATGAACACACATCCTAACAAGGTGTATGGCTGTCAACTCAAAGGAATAAACAAAGATTAATAATTCATATTAAAAAATGAATAATTACTTTGACAACTATCCCTACGTATATATACAAAAAAATGAAGAAATAAAAACAAAACAAAAACAAAAAGTGAAAGGCAAAATAAAATCTTGGTTCAAGGGACTATAGAACCCACAGAGCTGCATAGGGCTCTGATAACTCACATGGGTCTCATATGTAGATGATGGAAACTAACCATGTATTGACTCCCATGTAATAGATTAAAAAAGAATCAATTGAAGCTCCAAAAATAATATTTAAATGGGATAGTAATGGTTTGTTTGGGAACCTTCCAAAGAATGCATTCTATTCATTTTTAATTCCAAAAAATCAAGAAAATGAGAAAATGGTGTTTGGTTGCATGCAATCCATTCTTATAATAGTTTCAAATATCATGTTCTGGAAACATTTTTTGGCACTAAAAATAGTAGTGCCAAAAAAACAGAGAATGAATTCTTTGGCTTCTCGTGTGAGAACTTATAACTCCTTGACTCCTTACATCCACATCAAAGGAAAAGATTCAGATGAGAAAATGATATGAATTACAACCTTGTTGAAACAAAAAAAAAAATTTGTGAATTTACCAAAATACCCCCTAACACAAAGTTACCAAAATACCCCCATATTCTCTCTTTTTTTATGGATGGATTTTGGTTACTATGTTGGAATTGAACTAAATGATAATTACCATAGTTTTGAGAACTGGACCAGCCATCAAACCGATAAGGTAAACGGTTCAGGTTCAACCATCAATTTACATGACTTATTGTAATTCGCTTCAATCATAAGTAAAATAAAATAAAATACCAAAAAATAAAATAATCATAATGCATTAGAAGGGTTATGATTGGATTTTTTTATTTTTAGACATACCAAAAAATGTGATAAAATACCAAAAAAATAAAACAATTCTTGGAAAGTGGGAATGGAGTTTGGAAAGACACATTCTTATTTTTATTTTTATTTTTATTTTACTAAAATAAAACAGTTGATTTTATTAAAACCAGGTTCATAAAAATGGGTCGGTTTTCATTGGTTTTGTCGATCACATACGATTTTTGGCACATTACGGTTTTGATCTTCTATAGAACTATTTAGGGGGTGTTGGTTTAGGTTAAACCGGGTCGGACTATCTGGTCTGGTCAGTCCGGTTCTCAAAACTATGATAAATACATACTTTTTATTATTATTGGTTGTATATATTCAACAATATGCCAAATTCTTATATCAATCAAGAAAAAATGCATTTTCTAAAGGTCGTTGCCAAACAACATTTTGCTTAAAAAAATATAAAAAATGTATTTTATATTAAATGTTACAAACGTTTATCTAGATAATAAATAACTTCAAAAAATGAATAATCCATAGAATTCATTTTCTTGATTCTGGAAGAGAATCTAGAGAATGGTTCCCAAACGTGCCCTAAATGATCCATGGTAGCAAAATTTTCAGTAGTTTTTTGTAGCATGAACCACAAAATCACAAAAAAGACAAAACCTCATGTTAAAAGACACAAAAATCCTATGCGAAAGACAAAATAACCATGCTTTTTATGTTACAAAAAGCTACAAATTTTTTTGTTGCAACCGATCCTTCAAGACTTCAATTCCAAAGATATTACCAAAACAGCACTGCTTTATCGACAAAGTTTTTTTTATAGTAATTTATTAACAATTGTTTGAGACGGTCTCAGTAATTTTGAAATGGCAGCATAAAAGTGCTCTACAGGACTGTCCAGTCAAATCTCGTCATGTCGAAAGTTTCCACCCAATAACTGTTTGCCACTCGAGGGCAATAGGGGCGTCTCTAGTTGTATTCTTTCGAAGCTAAAAAAATTTAATGGTCATAGAGAAACGAATACATGAATGATATAGAACTACTGATGAGGACTAGGAGAGGGATAATGTGTGTGTGGCCTATCCAAGGGTTGCTCGTCACATTGATGATAGAATCGCTGTATCCTTTTTCGATTATAACTGAACATGAAAATTTCCTATTTCCATTTCGATTGAAACAGTTTCCACTTCGCTAAGTTTTGAGCTATAGGACAAACATTAGTAAACTCTTGGAATATTCTAATCCCAAGCAACCTGTTTTTTCACAGGGTCAGTTATGTATTGCCTATGCCTTATCCAGAGTGAGATCACCCCAAGCAATCAAGTTAATTTAAAACGGAGATCAAACAATAACAGTGATGAAAGCACAGCTGTAGAAAGAACTATTAGCACTTAATATGGGAATATGGGAATTCAGATTTTCAAAAACATGCAAGACAGGTATACCCACTTCACATTTCCTCCTTCCATGTGGAGGGGGAAAAACAAAGCAAGGATGATGAGACGAAGAAAATTTGAAGACGACCCTCTTTGGAGACCTTGTCAAGTCAGAATGAGTGTTACATAGAAATGATAAAAGGTTTGAATCATAGTTTTGAGAAGTGGATCATCCATCGAATCATTAAGGTGGACAATTCAGGTCCAATCGGGTTTGACCATCAGTTTACATGATCTAATCACGATTCGTTTTAAACATAAGTAAATGTAACAAAGACCAAAAAAAAATTATATAACAATATTCATGATGCATTAAAAGGTTTATAACTGGATTTTTAATTTTAAACATACCAAAAAATGTAATAAAATATCCAAAATAAAAACAATTAATGAAAAGTTAGATGCATTTCTAATTTTTCTTTTAAATTTGTTAAAAAATAAAAACCAATGGCTTTATTAGAACTAGATTGGTAAAAAAACTGGCCAGTTTTAACCAGTTTTATCAGTTATACGTGACTTTTTTATAGATTCCGGTTTTAAGCTTCTATAAAACTATTTAAGATGCCAGTTCTGATCAAATTGGATCGGATCACCCGGTTTTGTCCGATTTTCAAAACTATGGCTTGAATGCAAAACTACTGCCGCTGTTCATAAAAGTTTGAATAATTAAGGAGCGACTTGCTAAAACATCACTCTTGTCTTTGTATTCAGAATTCAAAGGGTCTGTCGTTTAAGGGGTTATACATACCTAGACAATGCACAGGCAAGTCACAACACAAGAAACATAAGTCTCTTTCCTATCCTCCAAGCCCACTCCTTCCTTGTTGCTTCTACCGACTCTGGTAGTCTGGTGCCATTTCTTCCTTGTCCATATTGAGCTCGGATTCTCTACGGCACAATTGAGTGTGGTGCTCGTGTGCAGCCTTTCAATTCATGATACATTGGCCACGAATGTTCCGTCTGTTTTGGCCGACATATCACACTTCACTCACAGTTGTGCCGTAGAGGATCTGGACCCATCCGTACATTATGACAAAATGCCTCTCTCTCTCTCTCTCTATTTTGGTGGATTCCATGGATAATTAATTCTCAAAAGGTTCCGCTACACCTAAATTTGTTTGTCCTCCTGTGTCCCTGTATCACCGGCTGACACATATGAAGGTTTTTTTTTTTTTTTTTAAATTTATTGCCTTTTTTAAGTAGGGAACAAATGTTCATTTGAACCTTTATTTTATTGTTTTAACCATATAAAACCCTTTTATGGGTACCCATTTTTCATTTGAAATCTGTTTTTACAGTGTCTATAAACCTCACCTTTTGTGTGGGGACTCGAGGGGACAAACAAATTGGATGTAACAGGCCCTTTCCCCCGAGTAATACTCAGAAGCATCTGCCCTTATCTCTACAGCTAATGGCCCCCAAAGAAGAGAAGATAACAAATACAGACAGACAGCCATGGATGACTAAGAAGATCAAATGTGATGGACATTGAACGGTACAAATTTGGAAGGACACTCCACCTCCACGCCCCCACACGGTGATGCCACCCAACCCCACACGGTGATGCAATCCTGTACCCCTACGCTGTCCCCTCTCCTCACCAACCTGATATAGCAGTCCACCCTCTCTACCCCAGGACCCAGCTCTGGGCCTTTGGCCATTCCCTTCTCCACTTGTCTGCTAAAATACGCTTTCTCTATGCCATTGCCAACTCCACCTTGCTAAATTACGCACTACCCTCCCCTCTTTTATACATCTACTTCACCTGATTCCACCTCATCCTCTCCCTCTCTAGCTTTGAAATTATGGGGATAGTGCCTTGTTCCTTAGCTTGTGATTCTGATAAAGAATCTCAATCTCACTCTAACCA
This sequence comes from Platanus orientalis, assembly GCA_025762735.1. Classification (NCBI taxonomy): domain Eukaryota; kingdom Viridiplantae; phylum Streptophyta; class Magnoliopsida; order Proteales; family Platanaceae; genus Platanus; species Platanus orientalis. Next base: position 19,929 of record JAOXJP010225038.1, on the reverse strand, counting down.
TCTTCAATTTGAGTCCAACTCTCTTTCGTCTCAACCAAGTCTCCCATCTGTTCCTTCCCTCACCTCTCAATCCCAGCACCAATTAAACCAAAATTCCACCACCCAACACCTCTGCCTCTGCACTCTCAAGGGCCATTCCTCTTACGTATTCTCCCTCACCCTCGCCGGAAAATTCCTCTACAGCGGCTCCTCCGACAAAGAGATTCGAGCCTGGAGTCGAAACCCATCGAAATCAGAACCTGGTCCCGACTGTTCAACGAGCAACGTCGTCGCCGTCGGCAAGGGCGCGGTGAAATCGCTGGTGTTTTCCGGCGATAAACTCTTCTCTGCTCACCAGGATCACAAGATCCGTGTATGGCGAATCGACAACGACGAGGCTAACCGCCGGACGTACAAGCGCTTGGCCACTCTCCCCACAATCAGTGACCGCGTCCTGAGACTCCTCCCGCCGAAGAACCACGTCCAGGTGCGCCGGCACAAGAAATGCACATGGGTTCATCACGTCGACACCATATCGGCACTCGCCTTATCTCGAGATGGGTCCTTCCTCTACTCCGTTTCATGGGATCGGACGCTCAAAATCTGGCGAACGTCGGACTTCCGGTGCCTAGAATCCGTCGGGAATGCGCACGACGATGCGATCAATGCCTTGGCCTTGTCGGAAGATGGGTTTGTCTATACGGGATCGGCCGACAAGAAAATTAAGGTGTGGAGGAAGCTCGCCAGAGAGAAGAAGCATTCGCTGGTGGATACTTTGGAGAAACACATGTCGGCGGTTAATGCTCTGGCCCTTAGTAGTGATGGGTCTGTTCTGTATTCCGGTGCTTGTGATCGGTCGATTGTGGTTTGGGAGAAGGATGGCGGTGCGTCGGTTGGTGGTGGTGGTGGGCACATGGCGGTGGTTGGGGCCCTTCGGGGCCACACCAAGGCTATCTTGTGCTTGGCCGTGGTGTCAGATTTGGTTTGCAGTGGATCAGCAGATAAAACGGTTAGGATTTGGAGGAGAGGGGTTGGGAAAAGTTATTCCTGTTTGGCAGTCTTGGAAGGGCACAGAGGACCAGTTAAGTGCTTGACCGCGGCCATTGATGGTTATGATACCTCAAGTACAAGTTCTTCTGGAAGTTCTTATCTGGTTTACAGTGGTAGTTTAGACTGTGACATCAAGATATGGCAGATTTTGGTTCCCATCCTTTAGTGTGTATTTATTATATTTTTTTTTCTTTTACATTTTTATTGAATTGAGGTATCAGTAAATAAGTAGGATTTTAAATTTTTTTTTTTTTTTTGGAGTTAGTATGACTGTTTTGAGGTGAGCTGTGACTTGTAAGGAAACTTTTCAGGTGTATTTATTGTTCAAATCTGATAGGTTTGAGAGTGGCCTTGACTTACTGCTTAAAAAAAAAAAATTAAGTAGACAACTTTGGGAAGTTGGGACAAAATGGGTGTTTTTTTTGTCAATTAAACTGAGCTTTTAACTGTCGCAAATTTGGTGATTGTTGAGGTGAGAAATGTCGTATATAAGTACATTGTGGCTAAAGCGCCACTAACCTCTCATGGGGGTGAGAATACTGCGATTGAATCCTTCAAACAGCATATTCCGCAGCTTTTTATGATGCTGGCTGCTTCTTTGGTCAATGGTGTGATCCTGAAATGAAATGCAATGTGGTCCCGCTTTATAATGGGGTTGCCTACCAGCCAAGTGGTCCGAAAAAAGTTCAGTCTGACATTTTTACAAACTCTTAGGCTGCGTTTGGCAGCCAGCTGTAATGCAATCATTTCATTTGAGTTTCCCCGGCTTTTGTAGCCACAATAGGATGGTTTTGCAATGAAACCATTCAGATTTGCATTCATTTGTGCCTGATAATATTAATCATTTCATTTTATAGAAAAAACTGAGATGACTTCATTTCTAATTGTAGTTAACAGATTAGTATAAATTTGAATTAGTTCATTACAAATCATCACCTCATGGCTATAAATGCCTTGGAAACTCAAATGAAATGATTACATTTTAGGTGACTGCCAAACAGGCTATTAATCTTTTGAAAGGTTTATTAACAATTTTTTTTGAAAGATTGGCAGTGAACAGCTCCATCCCGGAGTGTGGGCCATTCCTTCTAATAGTTGTATATTTAAGTGTATGCAATAGGTTTCTGTTTGCAGATGGTGCAATGGAAGTTTCTGCCATCTTTAGCTTTATTTTGAAGGAGTCTTGAAATCATTAAGAGGTTTTAAAATTTAAAATATTTATTAAAGCTGGTGTGGGGATTAGGGGAAAAGGTGACATTTCTTGCCTGCATCTTTTGTAACATGAGCCTTTAATTCCAACCTCTTCATTTGGTATTACTTATTATATGTGAAGATTGGTTTAACAGTGGAACTTGAGGAGACAAAGGGTATAAACCCCTTTGATTAATAGTCTTAAAAATAAATTTCTGAAGTACTCACTCTCACCCTCCTCCATGCTCTAGAGAAACACACATTCTCCTTGTCTTCTGGTATCATGTAACCCAAAGTTGTTTATCTAAGATAATGTTTATATTCCAATGACTTTAGTAACCATTAAATTAATATTTGTTTCCCAGCCAATCACAGCTTCATTCGAAAGTTTTAAATCAAGAAACTTTGAGAAGACAACTATTTCTACTTCAATTTAGGGACCAGTTTTGTTCTTGTGAACACGGTTAGATACCATAAGTGAATACTTTGAAAGTACTCTAAAAAAATTCCTATGGTCAATTGAAATTGGTTGTTAAGAAAAGTAAAATTAGGTTAATACTAATTTTATTCAACAAATGCGGTCATATGGTCAATTTACATAGTTAAATGGCTTCCTTTCCTTTTTCTTTTTAAGTCCAACAAGGTGTTTCACATTGTTGGGAAAGTATCTAGAATTCAACCCAAGATGTAACCCGAATGACGAACTGGAGAAAAACCCAATATGACCCATTTTATGGGACCCTTTTTTTTTATCCGATTGGGATCCAATCCAACCCGTAGAGAATAGAATTTTTGGGATTTATATTTTTGGTTTTTCGAGTTCCATTCCACCGCACCTCTCATTATTATATCTGTTACATGTATAGTGAGATGTCTCTCTCTCCTTTTTCACCTGTGGACATAGGCTTCAAACTGACCACGTAAACCATCTCTTGTTCTTTGTGTGATTGTTGTTTTCTTTTTTTCTATTTTGTTGCATATAATTCCAAATCTAGGTATTCCTTACAACACACATATTGTCTTATATAAGATATTACTTGAGTATGAGTTAAAATAATTTTTAAAATTAAAGGTTTAGTTCTGGTCAAAATAGTTTGTTTGAATTTCTAGAAAGTCCTAGGATCAAGAGAACAATATACCGTTTAGATAGGAAATAAGAATCTGTAGATTTCAGGATCTCCAGAACGCTCCTCAATCAATGTAAGAAAGCCTAGATTGTGATAGATTCAAAAGAATGCCAAAAAGGAAAAATTCAATCTTGATGCATAAAGAAATGTAAACAAGGCTACATTATTTGACAAGGGATGCTTTCCAGAGGAAATTATAGCATTCTTTCGGACCTTCTGGCCCATTGTGAATATCATTATGGTTAATCTCAAGGTAATAATGTCATCGCATAGCCTTTCACTAATTTTTCTTCCATAACAGGCTCAAAATCAGAAGCACATTTTTTAATCTAGATTAATCTAAACTTCAAACATTACCGAATGGACGCCGGCATTGTAAGATATTCATGGATTTACGACTTTGTTACATAATAATTATTTTAATTTTAAAACTTTCAACCCGGGGTATAATATTAATTTGAAACCTATTCAAACCTTAATGATTGTTTTATTTATCAACTAACCCTAACTTTTACCTTTAATTTGTACTAATATCACTGAGACTGCCATAATGGTGTATAATTGGTGTGACTTTCCCCCATTGCTTTATTAATTTATGATAATCAAATATTTGAGAACTATATTAATCCAGTTTTCAAATAAGGGTGAGAGTTTCTTACCCAAAAAGGGGGGGGGGGTGAGAATAACATTAGATCAAGGCCATTATTTTTCAAAGGCTATTATTTTAATTAATTACACCAATATTGTAAGGGAGAGGGCCAAGAACTGGTTTAACACTGCTGTAATGACAATTATCAAAATTATAATCCCCATAAATTGGGCACTCTTTAAACTAATCTAATATTCTATTAGGAGCCTTAAACGTTTGATCGATCCGCTTTATTAATTAGAAATCGGGTTGGGGTTAGGTATATGTCATCTTCCTTACCAGCATTTTGAAAACCCGATCCTTTCTTCCATCTTTCTCAAACTCCTCTTTATAATATGCAAGGATCAATGAGATGATTTGGGAGACAAATTCTTCTTAAAGGTGATTGAGGAAGATTACCTTACATTCTAACTCTTTCATTTTCTAGAGAAGCCTACCTTCTCCTATGTCAGTGTACCGCATGTACCTATGTGTCGTGACCACGTCAAAGGGCTGGGTTACCAAAATAATGCTTTAATCAAACTTTAACCATAAGCTTTAATTTAATATAGAGAATGGACAACTGAAGATCATAATTATAACATTTTTCTTTCACACGTAGAGTGATCAAAAGAATGCTTTAATCATCCTTTTTAACAGAAGCTTTAGATAAACATGGAGAAGTGACCCCTCTTACCATGCAACATGTGGACACGTGACGGGCAACCAGTTTGAAATGACCCCCCCGTTCCTAAAGCAATACTTGATCATGCATTGGAATGCATGTTCACTGTGCATCCTCCGTGTCAACCCTCAAGTCGAGGGAATGCCACGGACAAGCCGAACATAGATGTTCTTTGTCCAGCTCAGCTCAAGCTCATCACACAATAGGCTCAGGGTTGGCTCAGGTTCATCATGAGCGTGAAATGTTTAGCTTGGTTCAGCTCACCAAACTCAAGGTTACTGTTTCGGGCTCTACTCTTAAAGCCCAAAAGTCCATGAGCCGAACCTACGCCTAAAAGCTAAAGATAAAGCTGATTGACACATGCTCAACAGCCCACATTATAACAAGCTATATCTATATAAACCATGCATAAATAAATTTAATATTTAAATATGTAATATAATAAGCTATATCTATATGCATATACATGTTCACTGCACAGGACAAGCCAAGCCTATCTATATGTATTTAAATAAGCTTATCTATATACGTAATGAGTTATTTGCACTTTTATATATATATATATAAGACCCTTAACGAGCTATGCCAATGCAGCTCGGCTCAGGCTCACTTAGCTAAATGAGCTCAATTGGAGGTTCAGGCTCAGCTCATAGCAAGCCAAACTAATAAGCTAGCTCAACTCCTTGACAGCCCTATTCATGACTCGGTACAAAAAAACTAACACAAAGCCCTGCTAAGCTTGGTCTATAGTTATAGGACCAGAGGGCCAGACTTGGGCACATACTTAGGACCTGTTAAGTAAATGGGCCTGGTTCAGGCTGAAATTCAAAGGGGGAAAAAGAAACTTTCCTTGCCTAGCCCATGTATCTAGTATTAAAGCTGAACTTGACCGTAAAATGATTGGCCCTATTAGGTGAAAGGCCAAAGGTAGATGGTGAAACCTTCCAAAGAAGCAGGTGGGATGGATGGATTGAGACAAGATAAAAATGAACCCTAGCGAGGTTTCATCCGGGTATGTTTAAATTCACTTTTTAATGGTTGATGTGGTTGTTAAAAGATGTGGCAAGAGTCATAGTTGTATCCTTATTGATAAATACAAAAATGTAAAACTAAACGCAAGAATTTACCATAATAAAATAAAACTAACACTATGATGTAGAATAAATTTGCAGGAACTTGAATCTATGATTTATGGGGCCACTAGAATAAAGCTTGTTTGATGGAAGTGATTAGGGTACTTTACACAAGGTTTTCGGGTCAATTGGTAAGAAAATTATTGTACAAGAAAGATTTTGGTTGTTAAGGTGAAAAAGGTTTGAAGAATGGTTATAGATGTAATCAATGGTTGATCTTAAAGTATTCTTGCACAAAAGATACATATGTCCAAAAGTGATCACAGCTTTTGTTGCAATTGATGAGGACCCTCATATACTCACACACACCCCATAGAAGAATTTTAAAAGATCATAAACAAGCCTATAGAACTTCTTTAGGAAGAAATTTTAAATTTCATTCCTCAAAATAATTCCACCTTCAACTTCTCTCGATTACATTAATGTGGTCCATTTCTACTGACGAAACTTCATGATTAATCCTAGATAGGTATCATATACCAAAAATATATATATATCTAAATAGACTCTTAATTAAAGTAAAACTTTATAGTTGATAATTTCCATCGCAAATTTATATCATATTAGTATTAAAATGATGACTTCTCCAAATTGAAATAGATTTACAAGCTTGTGAACGTGTTAGAATAATAACTAAAAACCATTGAAATGACGTCAAAATCAAGTCAAATAGATAATTTTTGACCTTTTGAAAATAAAATATTAATGAAAGTGACAAAATAAGATTTGTACCTTCTTAAAAATGAATTAGTTACTATATATGGGTTATAAGAAAACACTAAATAAGTATCTTAATTTATTACTAAATTATTCAAACTGAAAATTTTGAATTATAGTTAAAAGTCAAGTTATTTTAATTACTAGTTTACTTGCTTTGGGAATCTATGTTGGACCCAAACAAAACTATATAGCTAGCTAGGAAAGGGAGCTATATTTTCCAATAATGGACAGGTAGCCCATAGGAATTCCCAGTTTAAGCCAACAAGCAAGCCCAATCACACAAAGGGACTGTTTAAGAGACTTTTCCGGGGCTGGTTTCATTCAGTGTTGCTCCTACATCACCGTAAGGAGTAAAAGATTGTTAATGGCTTTTAAGTAATACTAGTAGTTTTGGTATGGTGTTTATTATATTCTGATATGTCCTCATCTAGATCAAAGCTTCAATTGATTTTTAAGTGAGTCTTAGTTAGATCATGAAATAACCTTGAACGATGATATCAACTGTACTTATGCTGCAAAGAACAGCTTCTAATTAGATTGAACTCCCCACGTTCTTCCTTCTAATGGTTTGTCAAAATTTGTAGTGATAATATCTTCATGTTCAAATATCTTTTCATCAATATTTGCTGACCTTTTTTTTTTATTTTTTATATCAAGGCTCAAAGAACTAAGCATTCATCTCAATCTATATACTTATTTGTTTGTAATTTTAAGTACATTTTATATTAAATCAGAAATATTACTTGAACTTATATTACTGCAATTTTATAGTGTATATTTCCCAAACAATAGGGTGCTTGGAAATTTTATTTTTATCAAAAGGTTCATAATCATCTTATCTGTTTTACTCAAGGCTGTGTCTGGTCATCCGGATTTGGGCCAAATCCGGTGGAATCTGGAATAAGATTCTATTGATTTGACAGATTCCACACATCTAGTTGGCCAAATTAGAAAACTATTGATTTCCGTGCAAATCCAATGGAATCCATCTCTTTGTATTTTTTTTGTTTTCCTTTTCCATCTTAGAAGGTGACCAAATTCAGTGGAAACTCCTCCTTGTTATGTTGACCGTTGATCTCTTGTGGATTCCAAAAAAATTGTTTTTATTTCTTGGCAATCAAATACCAAATAGGATTATTGTATTGCATTTAATTCCTTTTCTAGTCCTTTCTAATCCATTATACTTTTTGGATTCTCATATTCCTTTTTTAATCCACTCAAATCTATACATCCAGACACAGCCCCAGGGAAAACTTCTATTTTAGTAGCTAGTACTTTTTTTTTCTTGCAAAGGTTAGTGCTACATATTTCTTTTGATCATTTATTTTCTTTTTTATGTTTCCGAATCAAGTTTCCTTGAGATCTTATGGGAAAGAATGCTTCTATATCTAACTAAAGTTAAAATATAGGAGAAACCCAAAATGTTGAATTTTTGTTAGGGCTGTCAATCGTGCCAGACTGGGTTGTGCCGAGGTCAGCTGAACTCAGCCCGAATTTAATTACAAGGACCCAAACTCAGCCCGAGCCCAAACTTGGCCCAAAGTAATCAGCTTGAATATGGTCTGTTTTAAAATCATGGGCTTCGGACCAAGTTCGAGCCACCCGAATTTATATCTCCTTTTTAAATTTAGGTGATAATGGGCCCATAATTACCCCTAAATACCTTTAAAATATGCCTAATTACATATATTTGGGCTGATAATGGGACCAAAACTGCTCAAGATTTGTTGGGCTAAGCTATATAGTTTTGGGTCGGGGATGGGCTATGTTTGATTACTACTTCAAGTCGGGCCGGGCCAAGTGAGTTCGGGCTGAAAGTGAGTCTACCTGAACTCGGCCTAAATAAAACTTCGGGCCTGAAAGTTGGGCTAAACTCGACCTAGCCCGAAGTTAGCTTGGTACAACTTGTCTAGTTTTCGGGCTAGATTCGGTTCTCATCGTGGGCATGTGGTTGGTCCAATGAGTTGGTTTGGTTTATGGGTTGCCCATACAACAATTTAGTGGATTTTGATGGAGAAATAATAAGTTTTCTTGAAAGATCATGTTAATTAGTGGGGTATTTTGAAAGTGTAGTTAGTTTATTGGGAATAAGGTAGGGGTGGCAATTCGTGTTGGCAAGTAGGGTTCGTGTCTTGTCTAGATAAGGGTACACGACTATATGGCTCAATCCGTATCTGACCCATTTATTAATCATCAAAGAGGGTTGACCTGCTTTGACCCAGAAACACATTTACTGTAAACCCTAACCTGCTCATTTCTTGTTGGGTCCATGTCGGGTTCACAGTTTATGTGGTAATTCATGTTGGCTGGTTAAGGGTATATGATTATATGGGTCATCCCAAAACCAATCCATTTATTAATCGTGTCAAAGAGGGTTGACCCGCTTTGACCTAAAACATGTTTCAAAACACATTTACAGTTAACCCTAACCTACTTATTTCGTGTTGGGTTTATGTGAAGTTCATGGGTGTGTCAAACATTGCCACCCCTTGAATAAGGTAGTAGTTGTTTTAGGTTGGGATGAATATTTGACTCTAGGAATAAAAATAATAATAATGGAAAATGTTTTATTTTGATATTTTGTGCAAAACATTCAATGCTTTAGTTAGTGAATTTTATAAAGAGAGTTTCCCATCAATATCTATAATAAAAGAGGCTTAGCATATGATGAAAGAAGAATTTAAATTTTATAAAATTGTTTTTGGGCTTTTAACTCTTGGTGTTGAGGAATCCCCGTTTGGCCTTGAGGATTCCACCATTATCAAGTTTTGTATTTGTTTCTTTTTAAAATGACAAACTCTTTTATAATTTTTCTTTAAAGTAAACCATCCTACATTAAGTGCACGTGTCGTGCCTCTTCCAGGTTGCACCACCTTCCCTCTCTCACATTGTTGACGCCAAATTTTTTTACCATTTGATCAAATTGTTAAGATTAAAATTTATGGCACAAGATGAATAGTTGAGGTGCCATTATTTGAAATTTTAAGATGTGGGACAAATGACAAAATATCATTGGAAGAATTCCAACATTAGTTACAATAATAGATGACAGAATATTATTGGAGGAATTTCGACATTAAATACATTTGGCGGAATATTATTCTTGGAATTCTGACATCAATTACAAGAATAGATGGCAGGATATCATTGGTGGAATTTTGAAACATATATATAAAGATTACATTGGAAGAAATTTGAACAACAGTTAGTTGAATAGGTGGCCAAATGAGCATTAAGAGATGATTTCTATAATTAATTAATGTTGAAGAGCATAGACATGTAATAATAACTGACAACAGAATGCAACTGTCTATTTTGTCTATAAATATCAACTGAACATAGAAGGAAGGGACCCTACTCCAACATAAGCTTAAATACAGTGCAATGCTACTTTTATCTCTCCTCAATGGGAGGTTTTTATCTTACTTTACTTTAGTTTTCTTTTATAGGTAATCTTACTAGACTTTATTCAATTCCTCTGTAAGTTAACTCATATCCATGGAGTCAATTTAATTAATCTATAGGTTTGACATTACATTTTTATCATTTGGTATTGATTTAATTCTTATACAGGTATACCATCACACTTCCACCCTTTAGAGTTGATGTGATTCCTCCATAGGTTACACTATCACCATTTTCCATTCATTACCATTGATCTTCTATTACCAATTTACAAGTTGCACCAACATCTCCACCATCCTTCCATCTTTTGAAGTTTGATTTAATTCCTCCACAAGAACACTACCACACTTTTCACCCTTTGGAGTTGATTTAATTTCTCTACAGGTTGCACCATCATCATCTTTTACCACCATCTAGCTTCTACCACCAATTTATACAAATTGCAACACATTTCCACAATCTCTTATGGTTACAACAGTAATACTACCACCAGTATTATTTGTCCGGTTTGTTAGTGATACGATGGATATCTACAACAACAACATTACAATCTAGGTTTCTAAAGCAACACCACCATTATCCCGGGCCATTGTTGTACTGAATTATGACATTATTTTCATCATTTTTATGTTGTTGTTTTAAAAATGTTGTGAGTACTTTGTTTCATAGTAATGTATTATTTTAGTAACTTCTAATTTTCTATTGTTGTCATAGTATTATAGCTTTGAAAATCTCCTCAATCTATAGGCAAAAAAAACTCATAAAATGAAGAACCCTCTCTCTTATAATTGTCTGATTTCTCTTTATTTGGTGGCTGATTAGACAATCAAGAACAACAATCAGTCTCATGGTCTGACTCAATGCCTAGGGTCAAAGATGAAAAAGAAATTTGTACCAACATAGCACTGGCACACTCACACGAAAAAAGAAAAAAGAAAAAACCAAACACACATGAACTGCATGTGTCCATGCTGCTTCTAGGCTGTGTCACTAGCTTGATTCAACTCAATTTCATAACTCCTTGTACAATATGGAACAAACCAACACTACCGCCATTTATCTTCTCCTTTTACACATTGCCAACGATGATTAAACTCAGGTGGGCTGGTAGGTCAACCCATCACCCATTCCCTTTTGTGATCTGAATTTGCTCGGACCCCAAAATTACTGGATAACTCAATTTTTACTTGATCCGAATGGGAGAAGTGTCAAGTGTAAACCTATTTCGGCAATTTTGAGGCTAAAACTAGGGCCTGATACAAAATGGTCTGCATCTAGTCTTGAGTTCTTCACTGAAAGTAAAGTACCCTTCTTTGGATATGTACTACATCATGTTGTGCCAAGAAGGGATGCTCAGCATGTGTAATTATAATCTTTGCTTAATATCCAAAACTCATTTGGTAATAGTGTGTCAAACACAAGTTTCGAGTACCAAAACTGCATGAAACCATTTAAACGAGATGGAAAAGAGTGGGAATTGGGAGTAACAAAAGAGGAGGGGAGTAGAATCCCTCTTTGTCATTGAATTACAATAAACAAGTTGTGATATGTCATACCATCCCCTTAAACAAGTAGAATCCCTTTTTCCTGCCAATGTATCGTGCCGCCAATTAGACAAGACCTTAATAGGTTATAAGGCAACATGACATGATCCTTTCCTTCACGTAATATATATAGATATCTCTCATTATATTACATCTTATACATTAAATATATTTATACATAATATACAGATATAGCCTGTTTGGCCTATTTCAACCAGTTATCTATTTAGCCCTTAGGACTGGGTTTTGGTAGGTCTGCAAGTTATTCGAAAAATTACCGTGTTCCAATCCGCGTCGTATCCGAAATAAGCTTATCCGGTCTGTTTATAAAAATATCCGTTCCAAACGGTTAGGATAGAGATATACATTGTTCGGTTCCAGATAATATCCGTTTCGTAAAAATATAACAATATATAGAATATAGATAATAGATTGTTGAATTTAAAACTAATCCAACAATCATAAATAGCCTAATAACTAAAACAGTTAAAAATATATCAACTATTTACTTCATGTTTGTTCCATCTTGATCCATGGCCGCACCCATAGGTATACGACTTCGAAGATTTTGGAGAGGATAGACATGGGTTAGGAAAGAATGCATTGACAATTGTGACAACATATTGGAATTGTCTTTCTATTTTTTTTCTTTCCGGATATCCAACTCTGGTTCGAAATCTGATTTTTTTTAAACAGTTAGGATACGGTATAGTTTTATAATATCCGCTAGAATAGGATACAGAAGCGGAAACACTCATATCTGGTCCGTATCCGGTCCATTTGCTGCCTTAGGTTTTGGACGATGGGCTATTGTGCTTCAAGATTCGGGCTCAAAACAGTAAACTCAAATTTAATGAACTAAGCCGACTTTGAGCCGATCCCATCTCAATATTAATGAGGTGAACATGAGTAAACTTGAGTTCGGTGAACCAAGCCGAGTTCACCTCAATATAAATGAGCTAAGCATGAGCTCGACTAATTAGGCTAATGATGACCTTAGCCAAGGTTAGGCCTGATTCTAGTGTGACGAACCTAAGTTGAACTAGACTTGGCTCTGTTCATTGACAACGAGCACATATCCAAAAAAAGCTTCAGGCCTTGACTAGGTCTGAGTTTCTTGTACCTGAGACAAGATCGAATGTACTTGTGCACCCATGACGGGCTGGGCCGGGCTATTCTTAGGGTTACTATGTCGTGGGCCCATGTGACTCATATTAAGAAAGGACAAAAAAGTCTTGTGATGAAAAAGTCTGTAGTTTGTATGGTGAATGTTAAGTTGTGTTGTGTTTGGGTTAAAAATGTCCAAAAAAGTGTTCAGTTTAGATTAAAGAGAAAATTGCCGAAAAGTCTATAAAGTTTGGCGTATTTGCCAAATAATAGGGTATTGTAAAATATTTCAAACAGAAGGTATATGATTGATTTGACACTATTTGTGTATTATACAATTACAACTTTTCCCTATTACCGCTTACTGAATCCCTCATGGTTAAAATCGTGTTTTCCTACTTTTGCTCCATTAACCCTTCCCTATTCATCACCACTGTCCCCTCTCCCTCACTATCCCTCAAAACCAAATCCTCCATCTCTTTATGCTTTGCAATCACATCTTTTAACATAAAATGCCTTGCAGAAGCCGCAATCAACAAGCTGATGGTCCAAACCACCCTTAATTTCAATCCTCCCTTACCTTCATCGTAGAAATCCATCTCATTCTCATCCCCACCGTCTCTGTCTTTGGTTGTTCTTTTTTCCATCTCACAATCGTGCCTTTGTTTAACCGGAGATCCCCTACTGGCAATTCGATCTCCAACTGTCTGATCTTCTCGAATTTGCAGAGGATTTCCATAAGAGAGTTTAGCTTTCAAATTTGAATTGAGATTCGTTTGCCCAATATGATATATTACAAGGACTGCAGTATCAATCTAAGAAAGTATAGTAAAAACCAATCCCCTATTTCAATGAAGATAATGCAGTCCATCTTCACTAGTAGGTTCTCACTCTGCTGGACAAGCAAGTAGAATTGCTTCGAAACGGCTCTACAATGGATTAAGGTTTTTATGTCTGACAATTGGTTGAAGATGAGGAGTAGGATCGGGTTAGGTATAAGATTGAAGCTATCAATTTGTTGCTAAGAGTTATGAAATTGTTTTGCATTTTTTCCTTTAAATTTAGTAAGGAAAAAGGAAATTCCCTATCATTCTTCTTCTACTTGTATATGAAAAGTGATTCAATGACTCGAAGTCATGAATAATTTTGTCGTGCATTAAGGGCAAGTTGTGAAGTCTTTTTAGATTAGACAACCTTGAACTTTGAATTTTGATTGTAATTTTAATGTTTTCAAAGAGAAAACTTATAAGGCGGAGGACTTTGGCTTTGAGATCTAATGGATAGGTAGAAGGCGATTCAATACCGAGTCTCCTCAACATTTTTGCATACCAGGTCTTCTTCTCCTATTTTGTGAGAAAGAGATCTAGTTGGATATTGATTGGAAGGACTAGAGAGAGACTGGATGAATGGGAAAGAGACAGTGAGGGAGAGGGAGCTTTGATGGAGAAATTGGATTTTGTGTGCCCAAATCTAACTTAAGGTTATAAAAAGAAATCTAAAAAATTTAACTAATTTTTTTTACCATTTTATCCTTTTCATACCGTTTCTTGGAATATTTTAAAATTTGATACACTTTTCATTAAATATTTTAAAATATCCAATTATTTGGCTATTTTGACAAACTTCATGGATGATATGGAAAAATCCCTAGATTAAATGTAGGTGTTAAAAAAAAAAAAGGGAGTTTTTAGTGGCACCTCAAAAATGTTTATCCACACCTCCCTTCTTTCCACAACTTTTTTATGTCTCTTCACACCCCCTCCCTTATCTTAGAATACCTTTATCCCCACTCATCCCTTTGGTTCTCCCATTCCTTTCCTTCTTACGTTCCAATGAGCAACAACAGCGCTGTGGTGACGGTGAGAGTACCTCAATGTCTCTTTTTCTCCCGAAATCTCTCTCTCTCTCTTTTTCAAAATGGCCTATTCAGAACAAGTTGTTTTGAAAAAAAAAAAAAAAAAAAAGGAAAGAGGGGAGTGTTGCCATTGCCGTCGTTGCCACCACTGCTTTTACATTTGGAGAGAAAGGAGGGTGGGGTGTAAAAAGAAGGGTTAGAAAGGTAATTTTAAACATAGAAATAGATTGTATGGAATTTTGAATTTTTTAAGGGGTGTGAAAAGAATTTTTAAGGGTGTTTTTAGAAACTCTGAAAAAATAAGATCCATGGAACGACTATGGAGGTCTGTGTCAACACATACGATCATTCTCCATTAAAAATTTGTAGATGTCACTGCTCCCGCCATGTATATTCCGAGTTCACATCATCTCCAGTCGCAATGGACAAGTACCACTCCAATCTCTCCTTAGGATGTGACAAGATGTCTGACAAAGGGTGCATTAATAAACATACAATACTTATTCATTGTTTATTTTTACCGTAATGCCCTCGTACACCCTTGTGTATTGACTTAAACACCGTTTTCTATGTCACATGTCACGCATTAATCGGTAATGGAGTGGTACATGTCCATTCGCCACCACTACCCTTCTTTTTCTTTAAAACCCTCGTCTGTCTCCCAGTGCCATCGTCCTTCCCTCCATCCCCTCCTAAAAACTTTAATTTTCGAAAACCTTAAACCTCCCGAATTCCTCCTCCGAAGCTCTACCGCCGATACCGATTCCGTAAAACAGACTGCCATTCAAAGAATTGCAGAGAAGCTCCGTAGTCTTGCTTTCTTGGAAGAGAATTCGAAATAAAACCAACAACCTGAAACTGGCCATGGTGAATTTCCAAAACACCGTGTCCTACATTATTGATTCGAGCTGGAACACTCTGGAGAACCACGCGCTCATGAGCTGCAATAACGAGATTTCATGAGTTGAAGATTGAGGTGGAGAAGCAAAAGAATTCGACTAGGACAGAGGAGATAGGAGCTACATTAGCGGAAAATGACGATTACTGAGCAAGAGTTGAAGAGTATTAGGAGGGCAATCGGGATCGGTTTGAAGAAGTTGAAGGTTGGGAAGGCGGGAATCACAGAGACATACTGGAGGTCAGCTTCCTTTTAATCTTTACTGTTCTTTTCTTTTCCTGATGATGATATGTGAAAATTTCAGAAGGAATTGAATAATATCGATTGAAATATTTGTTACGATAAATCCGATCAATGCATTTGGTTGTTCTGTCTAAATCCGAAGCAGTAAAATAACGAATGCTTACCTCTTCAAAATAAATAGATGCTTAGTCTGCCCTTGCCATATCATTTCGCATTAGGTGTGAGAATGGTTTTCTTTAGTCCCATTTCGTGATTGTCGTTCTTGTGATTATCCAATGATTCCTATCTAATTGCATTTTCTGTTTCCTAGGGAGAAATAGGAACCTGCAGGGATTGGCAGCCACTGATAGAAATAATTAAATCAAGTCTTTTAGGTAGTTTTAGTTTGTTATGGTTGTTTAGAAAGAGCTAAGGTTTTCTCCTTCATTGTTGAAAATCCAATCTCACCCCTTATCCTTCATTTATCTTTGTTCTTTCATGCCCCCGATTTAGGGTTTAGGGTTGATTCCATCCTTGGCGCCATTTAAGGCGGTGGTGTACTGCTTTTCTAGCATAAATGGAGAGAGCCAAATAGGTCCCTGCTAATGGAGGATAAGCAGAACCTCAAAGGAAGACATATAGCCATGAGTTTCCAGCAGCCCATGGGGACAAGGGATGGGTGGACTTTGTTGGTTTTCTCTCTAATAGATTGAAGAATACTCAGTCTGCTAACAGGGTTGTCTCAGGCCCTAACTGGATCTCATCAACGGCTGTTCCCCATCCTGCGAAATTAGCATGGGCCAAACCTGTCCAGATTGGAGCTTGGTCTTCTGCATGGGTACAGGCATATGAGGTGATCTCTACATCTTATGAAAGCACAACTTGATAAATGATTTTTCCTTGATTTCATTGGGCATCACATGTACAATTTATAGAGTTTGAGGTTGTACAACAAACTTGGCAAAAGTTACACGTGGCAGTCACCAATTGGTGGCCATTACAACAAACAAATTTAATTTCAAATTTAAAATCAAAAAATATCTCAACCAAAAATAAGGGTCAAGAGACTTGGTCAATTTTGTTTGAATTTGAATCTCCTTTGCTTATACGCACCCAAAAGCGAAGCATTCCATGGATAAGACTGAGCTTGTCCTGTAACTTGTAAGAAAATGAACTGTGGTGTTGATAATGGTTTCATAAGAATATTGACCAATTGATCTTTGATTGAGATGTATCGTACATCTAATAGTTTCTTTGCCACTTTGTCACGAACAAAGTGAAAAACAATCTCATTGTGCTTCATCCAGTTATGAAAGATAGGATTGACTGTGAGATATGTGGCACCAATATTGTCACACCAAAGAGTGGGGCACATGGGTTGTGGAACACATAGTTCTTGAAGAAGTGACTGTAACCAATTAACCTCTGCTTTGGCATCGGCAAGTGCTCTATATTCTGCTTCAGTGCTTAAGCTTGCAACTGATGTTTGCTTGTGTGAAGACCATGAGATGAGGTTTGGACCCAAGTAGATGGCATAAACTCTCGTGGATTTGCTATCATCGGGGCAACCCTGCCCAGTCAGTGTCGGAGAACGTGGATAATTTGAATGAAGAACATTTGCCGAATGAAAAGAGAAGGATCAAGTGTGCCCTTGATGTAATGAAGAATACGCTTCACGGCTGCCCGCTGATTGATGGTAGGTTTTTGCATGAATTGGCACACCTTGTTGACGGAGAAGGCAAGGTCGGGTCCAGTTATGAAAGCATACTGTAGAGCCCCAATGACGATTCTATACAATGTTGCATCCGAGAAAAATTCACTGTCATTGATATAAAGCTTGGTATTCGGTGAGAGTGGATTAGAGATGGGCTTCACACCATCCAGAGAACATTTCTTCAAGAGATCAATTAAATATTGACATTGATTAAGTTGTAGCCCTTGAGGTGTATGAATGATATCAACACCTAAGAAGACAAAGCTTACCAAGATCGGTGGTAACGAATTCTGGCCTAACTGAGCAATAAGGTTGGTGATGGATGAAGCAGAGCTCCTTGTGATGATAAGATCATCGACATAAACCGAAATATAAATGGTGGTGCCATTGGATGAAGAAATGAATAAAGATGTGTCAGTCTTGGAAGTGATAAAATCTTGAGAAGGTATAAATGAGCTTAGGTGGGCAACCATGCCCTAGGGGCTTGCTTTAAGCCGTAAAGTGACTTCCAAAGACAACACACTTGTGTCAGAAACCGTGAATCAATGAATTTGAGGAGTTGTGTCATGTACACTTCCTCTTCAAGAGACCCATGCAAAATTGCATCCTTAATGTCTTGAGTTGGTGGATCATGGATGGGCCACCCATGGCCTATATAACAAGACATAATATGGTGCGGATTGTAACAGGTTTCAAAACCAGACTAAAAGTCTTTGTGTAATCGATGCATTCTTGTTGATTGAGGCCTTTGGCTACAAACCTCGCTTTGTACTATCTGATCGTTCCATCAGCACGTTTCTTGATGCAGAAGATCCATTTGTACCCAACAACGTTAACATTTGAAGGAAGCTTTTGGAGTGTGGTCCACATGCCATTTTTTATGAGAGCATGAAATTCATCCTCCATGGTCGCACGCCATTTTGGGTGTTTGGATGCTTTTGGAAGGGTTGTGGGTCACAAGCAAGAGAATTGTGATTGGTTCAATGTCAGGAATGGTGGACGATGTATGTGTAGGTGACGGGTTAAGAGAAGGATCAGATGGTGTGGAATTGATGGGTGGTTGGGGGGGAAACAATTAGGATGGGAGGTGACGGTACAGAAAATATGGGAACTGTAGGGATGGACCGAGTGGATGGTAATGAACTTGCAAGAGGAAAAGATTTCTCATCAAAAATTACATTTCGAGAGATATAAATGCGTTCCGATTTTTGTTTGAAGCATTGATATCCATGATGTTGGATATTATATCCAAGAAAAGTACATCAAGTAGTCCAAAACTCAAGCTTGTTTCAGCGGTACGGGAGAAGGCACGGATAACAAGCACATTCAAAGATTTTCTAAAAATCATAATCTAGAGGACGCGAAAACAAATTTTCCAATGGTGTAGAGTTATTTATAATTAGTGAAGGCAATCTATTAATCAAATAAGCTGTAATTTCAAATGTGAAATCCCAAAATTTTATGGGAACCAATCCATGTGCCATGAGAGCAAGACCTGTTTTAACAATGTGTCAGTGTTTTCTTTTCGTTGTGCCATTTTGTCGGTGCGTGTGGGGGCATGATAGATGATGCCCAATACCACATGATGCCAAATAAGATGATACACTTTTATATTCCCCACCCCAATCACTATGGATATATTTCATGTGCCATGCAAAAAGGTTTTCAACCAAAGACTTAAATTTGATAAAACATGAAAGAACTTCACCTTTTGCAGCAATGGGAAATATCCAAGTATATTTACTAAAGCCATCCATAAAATGAACATAATAATTTTTTCCATTGGATGAAGCAGTAGGTGCGGAACCCTATACATTAGAATAGACTATTTTAAGTGGTTCCCTACCTGAAGTTGGCATAAAAGGGAAAGGAAAAGAGTAAATCTTTCCCATTTGACAAGATTCACAAACATGAGAACCTTTACTTGAAGAAGAGATGCCAAGTCTTCTTAAGACACTGCAAATAATATGCAATGCTTGATGCTCAAGACGATGACGAGCATCAGGCATTATAATGGTTTTATTGTCTACCTTTATTCATCCAAAGAGCATAAAGGCCATCAATGCTCAGTCCGTGAAGAAGAGCCTCCCCATTTTTATGTCCTTGATAAAGAAATAAAATGGATGAAACTTAAATAAACTTTGGTTATCCCTTGTAAATTTATTCACTAAAGGTAAATTTTTCTTAACTGAATACACATGTAAGACATCTCTCAAAGTAAAAGATGAAGTAGGGGTGGAGAATGATGATCTACTAGTGTAAGAAATTTCCAAACTTGCACTATTACCGATTTTGAATGTATCATTGACATGGTAGTCTGCTTAAAAATTCAAGTTGACAAGATTATTAGTGATGTGATGGGTTATACGCCTGAGTTAGACTACCAATAATCCGATGTGTAATTTTCCATTGAAGTCGCATATGCTTGTACCGGAGAGGACTGTGGAGAATATTAGAAGGGCTCATTAAATTGGTTGTGGCATTGTAAAGCCACATATCCCATGCAATTACACACTTGACAAATTAGATGGGTTAAAAAAGGTGTACCTGTTAGAAATATGTGTCCTAACAAAACCATTCACATAAAATATAATCATGATTAATTAATTATAACTATTTATTCTATCATCACATGAATTTGTTTCTTTATATGGGTAATTATTTGATCTCA